>JAVLUX010000024.1:30562500-30647500 GCA_032164185.1 Moxostoma hubbsi | reverse complement strand
ATAAGTAAAAGAAAAATGATTAATGCCGCTCCCGATCTGATCAGCTGCACGTATGGCGTGCTCCAAATGAACGTGACAGGATATCAACACGGAAACTGTTATAAAAGTCAGTGAAAATATTCACAGTAAGATTGTACATAGTGTGATTGTAGTTCAACTTCATGCATGTATGTATACACAGCAAGGTTGTAGCACCCACAGGGGCATGGGGGACACGTCAACATTTAAAAGTTTAGTTTTGTCCCACTGCACTTTTCCAAGCTAAACCCATAACCAGTCAGTGCAAATGGTGGATTTGTATACAGTATTCTTTGCGTTTTGTTACTTTGGGTTGATTGGGCAACCATCCAGCCAATCACAGGTGAGTTTCATGAGCGTGAGTATCTCAAAAAACTGTAGGGAAATTATATATTTTCTTTGTTCCTTTAATGGTTAAAATCTCTACTAAAGTCTTTTTGTAGGTCTGTATTAGGCCTGTCACGATTATTAAAGAGCACATATTATGAATTTTCAAATATTACCTTTCATGTAGTGTGTTATATAGCTGTTTGCAAATGTAAAAAAAAAAAAAAAGTCTGCAAAGTTTCAAAAATCAAAGTGAACGACAAATGGAGTTATTGACTCCCAAATGAAAGAACCGATTCTGAACACCTGAAACGAATCATTAGTAATTCCAGACTTCCTGTACTAATCTGCGTAATTCGGTAACAAAAAACCCGCCTCTGGTCTTCATTGGCTGCTCGCGAACAGCTTTGACCCGCCCTCCAACACTACACTAAGTGGTAGACCAATCACAACAGATTGGGACATCTGACCAATCAGAGCAGAGTAGGCTCTCTGAAAGGTGGAGTTTAGAACGGATCATTGAACGAGTCGATTTTGATACTGGGGAAAAAAAAAGGTAATGCAGCTTTTTAAATTATGAGCAAATTAAAGTGTTTTTTGACCTTGGATGCATGTAAATATATTGTATGAGACCTTTAAAACAAAATTAGGCACGTTTAAAAACCATAATAGTTGCTCTTTAAATAACCGTCTGATTGCAGTAAACGCGTTAGTTACGTGACATTTATTGCGCTTCATTTCAAATCACGGAGAAGCTATGGCTGAAAATGCAATAAAAACGTAGGCAGCTGATTTGCTACCTCGCTGCCTAATCAGTTAATGGCTTAACTGACAGCTGTTTTAAATGAATGGAACTCTAAAGGAAACTGGTCTCAGAACAGTTTGAAAAGCACCTTATTTTCATCCTACCTCCGTATACAGCCTCCTGAGGCAGCATATTACTGGTTTCATACGCAGCACATATATGGGATAATCAAACATCCACCGCTCCTTTTGCCATGACGATTCAGATAGATCAATGATTATTGCTATGTTTTGTGACATGTTTAGAGTATACTGCATCTATAGCCAACATTTGGCAAGTGATCATTTTTACAAACTTTGCTTGTTGAATTGATAAATTATTTCAAATTGCTGCGCTGCTCGGCGTGACCCGCTAGAGGGCGCATCTCTATCTGCAGGCGTTTATGAATATGCGCACAATTGTTTGATATACAATGACTACTTTCTATATAAACGTGATAATTTATAGATATTGATTTCTAGATAACTTTCTAGATAGACTTGGTTTAGATCAAATAATTCCTACACTTGCTAAGAATAATTTTGCTGTTTTCTTATTCTATTATTTCTGAACATCTGGGTTTATTTGATTTAAATTTGTTTTTACATTTACACTCTGTTGACAACTTCCCCCATTTGGTGCATTTGAAAAATTTTCTTGCACACCTTTGTTTCCTATAATGAATATAGAGAGAAGGATTTCTCTAACCAGTTTGCCTTGCATTCTATTAAAGAACATACCATTTTAATTGTTGGAGTACATTTAAAAGTTTAAAAAATAAACATGTGACTAGTTGCCATATCACTCAGCCCTAATTCCAATACGGGAAGCAGTGCTTGTAAACTGAAATCACAAATGTAGTTTCTCCCTCAACTTCCTCTTTCCTGTTGAGTAGTTATGTGCTGAACTGGATAAGAGAGCCTTCTAGTGTTACCAAATCAAGCGGTAAATCTAGATTATAAATCAAGGCTGGGTTTTGCCATTCAAATGAAACCTCAAAAGAGTTTGTAGACACTCTCTTGATTTCACTTTAAAGAAGTCCCTATGGTCTCATTTTTACCATGAACCAAAGTGTGAATGAATCAGAGCATTTATGACAAACAAATTAGCAATATGACAAATTACTAAATCGCTTACTAAACATAATCTGGGTAGGATTATGCATGTTTATGTACGTTCATGTTTAGTCTTTTTGGTTCCCTTTTCTTGTGTTGGCCTACAGCTTTGACAGAGATCCAATGTTCAAAGTCTTTCAAATGAACCAAACTAAATGCAATCTTTAACTATTTAATCTTGGATTAACAATCGAAATCCCCCAAGTAATCAAAAACACATTGTAAATAAATTCAGTAACTACCGACCATCAACATGCACTGTGTGATTCTTGGTCAATCATTTGTGTTTCTTGGCCTCAATAGTCTGACATTCCACTGTATTTTGACCCCATTCCTGATCTGAGTGTGCAGTTAGAAAGGCCTCCCTGATGCAACACAAGGCGAAAATAGAACCAGGAAGACTAGTACAAATGTTGACCAACAAAATCAAATAGGATTATGAGATTTCTTAAATGTTGTTCAATCAGGTCTGATTAAAAGTTAAGGCATTCATATAAAATAAGTGAAATGACAATACAGAATATATTTCCTGGACACTGATTCATTCATGAACTAATCTGCAATGTATTTTGTGAATCCTTACCAAAGGTTTAACGTGAATAAAAGACTTTAACTAACTAAAGTTTTTGAGGGCACGAAGAAAAACCTAAACGCAGCTACAGAAATGTAGTTCTGTAAAATTTCAAAATATACTTATCCAAAATTAGAGGGATTATTTATCAGCTTCGAATTTAAATCATAAATTATGGTGCCAACACAACTTTAAAATACCAACAGAAGAGCTCTTCAAATAACCCAATATTCTGACCAATATAATCAATAAAAGCATGATTAGCATCTTATCACTGAGCAGTTCAGTGGTCAAGTGCTCTCAAAATAACCATTTAGCAATGAGAGATCAAAATAGACTCTCATGAATAATTTGAAGCACAAAGCAAATCAATGAATTTATGTACAGTGTATATAGGCTGAGTTGACTGAGTAAAAGTGTTAAAAATGGTGAAAGAGAAATGGCTGAGAAGAGAGAACATAAAATAAAAGCAGCCCATGTAATTCTCACTGGAAAAAAAAAAAAAAAGATGAAAATTCTGTTTTTAGGACATCTTAGGAAGCTGCAAGCTGCACTCTCCACAAACTGTTCAGTCAAAACATTCCAAGTGTAAACCCCAATTATGCTGTATGGTCCTTTCCAAATCCATTAAGTAACCAATTCAAACGAAGCTACAGCTTTTTTATTGGTATACACACTTTAGGAAACCTAATGCTTACAGTTAACTTTAACATAAGCCTAGCTCTGATGTAATGAAATACAGGCATCGCATAGCAATCATTTGACATCAGGGACAAAGATTTGACTATATGGTACAACAATCCATGTCATGAGCAGTAAATCAATCAGTGAAGTTATAAATACAAGCTGCAGACAGCGACATAATGAAACCGTATGCATGGCAAGCATGCAAATTGGTCTAATTCTATTTTTCAAGAGTTTTGGTTTTGCCGTGTCATGCTATTAGTGTTGATGGATTGTAAAGAATTAATAGTACCTGTCTTTGTTTCCTGCTGGACGCCTGAATCTCACCTGTCTCTCCTCAACATCGATTTGAGGCTCGAGCCTGCTTAGGTAACTAGCTGTGAAAGGGAGTGGTGACCAGCCTGCTCCCTTTAACTCTTTCTCTCCCAAACTTGCACCAAGCTTCACTTGTCACACTTACAAATGAGCTATTCTTGTTATGAACAACACAAGTAATGTCCAAAGTAAGATTTTACACCGGCCATATGATCTGTCCACGGCAAGCTCTGGATGAATGGTGAGGACACTGATGGCTTTGTGGACACAGTGTCTGTGATGTGGGACCAGGGTGGGTGTTATTATGAACTTGTTTGTGTTATAAGGGGTGAATTGCGATTTGAAGGCCTATAGGAAGTAACTCCTCCTTTGTTTTGTAAATGTGCCAGTGGCCGAGGGGTATTTTAGCAGGGGTGGGTGAGCTTGCATTTGTCAACTTGGTTATTGCAGGAAGCCAAATAGAGATACTTTACACATCGCCCAAAGCTAAAGGCATCCTGTAATGATCAAAGGCTCCCTGTCCCCACAATACATTAATTAAGCTCATGCTTTTGACCACAGTTTAGTCACTGTACTTATGGATCATCTTCCATTAAAGTGAAATGTGGTTTATGGCATTGCCCATCCATGACCAGACCCACACAAAATCTTCTCTCGTAGGATTCCAGAGAAAGCTCCTCAGATTTCAACAGTACTGGAATGCCCCCATTCACAGAGTGGTGCATCCACATATATCCTATATATCCAAAATTCCTCATCCAATGATCTAAGGACCTTAAAGGAATAGTTTACCCAAAAATAAAAATGCTCTCATTCACTCCCTCATGCTATCCAAGATGTGTATGCCTTTCTTTCTTATGCTGAACACAAACAAATATTTTTTAGAAGACTATCTCAGCTCTGTAGGTCCTCACAATGCAAGTCAACAGGGTCCAAAACATTTAAATCCAAAAATGCCCATAAAGGAAGCATAAAAGTAATCCATACTACTCCATGTCTTCAGAAGCGATATGATAGGTGTAGTTGAAAAACAGATACATTTTTAAGTGATTTTTGTACCATAAATTCTATCTGTCCAGTAGATGGTGATATGCACAATTCACAAAGAATATGAATTGCCAAAAAAAAGAGAGGAAGAATCTGAAAATGCAAGTGGAGATTAATGGTGAAAAAGGACTTAAATATTGATCTGTTTCTCACCCACACCTATCATATCATTCTTGAGTCTTATGGATTACTTTTTGCTGCCTTTATGCTTTCAAGTTTTGGTCACCATTCGCTTACATTGTATGGACACACAGAGCTAAGAAATTATCATTAAAATCTGTGTTTGTGTTCAGCAGATGAAGGAAAGTTGTATACATCTGGGAAGGCATGAGAGTGAGTAAATGATGAGAGTATTTTCATTTTGGGGTGAATTATTCCTTGAACATGCATTTGAAGCTTCATACACTGCTGGATTTGTGTGAAATCTGTCCAGAAACTAATGCAGACTAACAATGACTCTGAAACCTGATACAGGTGCTTTGAGAGCCCCACACCCAATGTGCCTGTCCCATCAGTTCCAAACAAATTTAAACTATTCCCAAAGAAGAGTGCAACTACAATGATTCTTATCAGATCAGAAGTATTAAGCATACTTCAATTCACATAGTTGATCCATTTACACTAATATTATAATGAAAGCCAAAATAACTTCAAGTGTACAGTAAGTTCAGAGTTGGCACGGTTAACTCTCTCTAAAATGCTGTGGTGTGAGGTTAAGTTCAGAGACACACAGAAAAAGATCCACGGGATTCCCTTGAATTCGATTCAAATGCTAGAATTTGGCAATGAATCTGAAATTAATATCTCCCGACTAGAAAGCCATTTCTGTTAAGTAAGCCAAAAGAATCTGACTTTCTCTTCTTAAATGTTTCAGTGGTTTTTAACACATTATATTTTAATTGCTAAACCAACAGAATATAACAATAATTTTAAAAGAGAACCTTGCAAAATGTAATAATAATAATATACTTTTTATTCTCTCTCTCCCTCCCTCTCTTTCTGACAAATTTCAAGCTCTGAGATCATTTACTGTTTTTGAAAAGATTGCCTTGCAGCTATTAAGCCTGACTCAGATCCCAAGATCTGTGCTAACAATGTCTCAAGAGATTACTTCTCCACTTCCACGTGTACATGCAAAGGGCTTAATGAGACTCAGAATCCTTACTTGACCACCAAAAATATATATTTTGAAACAAATTAGAAACTAATGAGATAATTACAAAGGTTATATCAAATTATACTTCAAGTACGACTTATAAAGATTACTGACCATACGTAAGAGTGAGCTGCGATGTCTTTCCCATATTCTTTAAAACACATCGATGATAAAGAAGCCAAACACTGTTGTGACGCCCTGTAGCTCTTAGTAATTGGACTCTGTGGCACGGTGTGTTCAAACCAATGAAATCGCTCACAAACATGAAAAAAGCAATGGGCACCCTGACAACCTGTAAGGCAAGGAGCCATGGGTGAGTGCACTGCAAACAGAGGTGAGTGCAAACAGATACTGAAACGGAATGAACATTTTCTTTGGATACAGTTCGTCAGTGTCTTGGGACGTGGTTGCTATGGCCTACTGTTGTGCACACCTGATATAATAAGGTATTAGGAAGATGAGAGTGCCTCGTATAGTGTAGATGTCTCTCATACTGTATACTAAAACAAGCTTTAGCTCACTGTGCCCTTCCCTTGCTGTAGGAAAAACTGTAATATCCTGTTCTGACATCATGTTGGAGGGCCTGTAAAGAAGCTCTCATTTATTTACCATTGTTTTCAGGGCATTGTTTCGTCTGGCTGCAAAATCTTAATGTCATCAACTGCTGAATAAGAGAGATCAACACGTGACTTTGATGGTAAGCTGATGTCATCTCAGTCGTGGCTCAAAATCAAGTACAATTTGGACTTTGGGACTGAGCAACACTGAAATAATGCTGGGTGAATGAGTTAGACAACTCAATGGTAAACAACTCAAACATCTACCTTCTGTTTTGCCACTTTTTGAAGGATTTGTGTAATATGCCACATCGCCTCCCTGTGGCTCACTCTGATATCATGCCCCTGCATTAGTATTTCATTTCCTTTCATAAAACACTTCCTGTTCTACTGCTTTCCCTCATAAGGTGTTATGGTCTGTTGCAATACTGCCAAGCAAAGAATGTGTCAGAAATGCACAATAAGTTTTATTCAATGTAATCCACTTCCTTTGTTCTACTATAGAAATGGATCTGAAATCTCTATACAATGAAATTACTTTCCATTCAAGCTAATTCTTATGCTTCCTATGAAATATCCCGGTCACAAACACAAATATAAAATAGCTTCAGTGTTTGCAGGCTAAACTTCAATTAAGTTTTTGTGAATTTATAATGGTAGACAAACTGGGTTGAAAAGATTGGTTCCATCTTTACATATCAGAGATAGTTCCTGTCTGTACAGAATTGGGTGTACAGTTTAAGGTACTGTGAACTTTTGTAAAGGTAACCAATGCCATGAAGAGGATTTGAAAATGTTATGTTCTCCTTGTCATTTCTGTCAGCAGACTAATCCATTAGGCTTAACATTTTTTGTTTTAGTTTTACTAAACCTGTGTGTGTTTGTCTATTACCTGTGCCTGTCTGTCTTTATCAGCTTGGCTCATAGAATTACGTCATTTTACTTATATTTTTGCGAAATTATTTTTGTGTGCCTCGTACTGTGCATATCATGGCACTTTCCTGGAGAACAATGACTTTCATTCCCTTTCACACAAATCACAAGCAGATTATCAGTTCATAAACACATCTTTTTTTTTTGCCTGTTCCTCACACAATGCAATCTTATGACATTTTAAAACATTTACTCAGACTTGTCAGGCGATACATTTTAACATTTGCATCACATAACCAAATACATTTACAAGCTTCTTGGGGCAAGTTCAAATTGTGCGGTCTTAAATGGAAGGACCGGGGTATGAGTTCAGCGAAGCACGTGAGTCGAAACGTGAACAGAAACTGTCATAGGTTATGTTCAGATTGTCATTCCATATCCAATTTGTGGAATCCAATCATATTTAGCAAGTCTGAGTGCAACAAATCTCATGAAATATGATTTTTTTCAAATACACTTGCCGTATGTCCTTTGTTCAAGCTACGCAAAAACACGTTCTACGTCACACATAGTTGCAGGAAACATGCTGGCAGTGGTGACGGAAATAAGCTGTGTGGTGTCAGAGTGTAGATCTAGTTAAGATTATTATTTATGGAATCTGAAGTTCGACAGCCACATTGTTTCATAAAAATGGCTACCACACGAGTCCACCAGTCACTGCTTTTCTGTCTGAGCCACACACTGCTTTGAACTATGATACCTGCAGAGATGGCCGCATGAAATAAAGTGGTGCATGCCAGCCTCTGCCACTGCCTTATAAGGCATAGTCTAGTGCCGCAGCTACACATTGCCATGTTATAAGCTAAAATATCAATTTTATTCCCCTCCAAGTTTTTTTTTTTTTTGCATGCTGATGCAACGTCATTGCTAAAGCAACAATGCAGAAATACCAGAAAATGAAGATAGCCATGGGACACACATATCGAATCTAATCATTTGCGATACACTGTGCAGACAGTCATGAAGGTCAGATTCCAATCGTATACATAAAATCAGACAGTCTGAACATGGCCATAGAAGCGCCACAAAATTATGTGGTTGCCTCAGGAATTGCGTTTTTTTTTTTTGTGTTTTTTTGTGTTTTTTTTTTTTTTTTTAAATCTCACATTTCCTTTTTATGGCACAATCAGCTGGGTTTAGCTAATGTTTAGGGTAAAGAGGTCGGTTACATTGATACTCTATAGAAAATTAATCTTCAAAAAATTGACCTAACTCACATTTGCTTTTTATGATAATATCAGTTAGGCTAAGGTTTAGGGTAGGGAGGTCGGTTTGGTTGATTTAAAACCTTAAATGCATCTGTTTTGGAAGATTAAACTTGCATTTAGAGAGGACCGTGGAACTCTACAACATGTGGACAATAATGCTGCAATAAGGAACCACATAATATAATTTTACTGTGTGAGGTATCCCAGTTATAGGTGTGTGTACTCGTTTAACACTGTACCTTTATCTTTGGGGGCGAGCCTGGTGCGTTTTGCAATCCTGTTGGTGCTTTGTCAGTCAGTGTCAACTCGTCTAGATTCAGATCTGATATGGATTCATAAATATTCTCAGAGTCTGGTGATGGCAGTGGTTCTGAACTGGAGCTTTCACTTTCAGGCTCAATTGGGGATTCGGGCTCTGGTGACTTCCTGTGAGACTTGGTTTCTGTTGTGTTCTTGATGACAGGGAGCTCCACAGGTTTGACCGGGATAGGTCTATGAAGAGGGTCGGCCGGGCTGAAGCTGGGCACTCTGAACTTATCAGGCACTGTTTCAGCTGGAGTGCTACGAGAACTAAAGAACAGATTGGTCGCATGACTCATCCTCTTCTTCTGCTGCGTCGAGTCTGAGGCAGAAACCGTAAGCAGAGATATGAGAGAGTCTGAAGGTCCACCACACTTGTAAGAAGGGGGCTCGTGTAAATCCAAAGGGACACCAAAAGTCGACATACGATTTTCCGTTTTCTGATAATTCCCTTTGGAATGTAGTCTAATTGTCACCTCATCCAATTTGCGGACCTCTGCCAGGTCAGGCACAGCAGGTGTCAGATCAGGGCATGGTGGCTCTCTGAAGTCCAGAGGTGAAGGGATGTTGGGTGGGAGTTCTTTGACATATTTAGCAGGAATATAAAATGGCTTGGCATGTTCATCTTTGCACACATGCCACCAATGATCATTGGTTTTGGCCAGGAGGATGTAGCGTTCGTTGGGTTTAATGGACACCTTGTGACCGTCCCGGCCTTGGTATTCATACTCAAATTCCACCAGTACCAAGCCCAGATTGTGTAAGGATGTCATCTTGCCTGTCTCAGCCATTTACCCCTTGCACTCCTTGAGGGAAAGGGGTCACCTGACAAGCAGGAATCAAGGCTCAGCAAAGGCCATCCTGAGGGTAGAAAACAAATGAGAGGATTATTAAAAGCAATAAGAGCAAAAGACAAAGGTTATTGAAAGAAATTAAGAACATGCAAGGGCTCCTTTATTCATTGGGCAAAGAACACCTGCTCTACAAATGCAAAAACTGCATGGGACTCTGGCTGACCTCTCTAATCATCCAGCTGTTCTGAATGTTGTTTGACTTTGCAAAACAAGCCTGATTCTTGTAAACTGAGATAGGTTATTTCTAGAATTGTGAACTGCTACTAGTAAACATAATGTTACTTTTCACCTCAAGCATTTTTCAAAAGGACCTGAAACCATCCACCTAATAGAATCCATTGCCCTTATAGGGACAGTTTGCCTAAAATGACAGTTCTGTAATCATTTACACACCTTCATAATTTTTTAAAACATATATGAATTTCTTCTGTGGAATACACAAAAGTTGAAGTTAGACAGAATTTTAGCCTTAGTCACCATTCACTTTCAATGAAAGTGAATGGCGATCATCTCCTTTTGGGCGTTCCACAGAAGAAGAAAAGTCATGTTAGTTTGGAAGAAAATGAGGGTGAGTAAATGATCATAGAATTTTCATTACTTAGGTGAACTGTCCCTTTAAGACTGAATAATTAGTTATCTCATGATGGTGCCATAACTTAAGAAATTTTGAAATTCTTCAGTAGCAGTAGCAGTTCAGTCACTGCTAATTCTATAATGACAATGTTGATTATGCATTTTGCATCACATAGTGCAATAATGAGCACAGTAATTCATTATATCACAGTATTTAATACCATGAAGCATTTTGAGTTAACAGTGGCAATCTCATACCCACACCTTTTGTCAACAGCTGATATTTAACCTCAGGGAATTGAAGATAGGCAACTGTGGTGACGTATACTCATATGGACCGATAACTGAGGCTAAATGCCATACTGTAATTTAGATCACTGAACTGAAACAACGAATCTAGCATGACCCCCAAAGTCACTCAAGTTAGATTACTATTGTTTTGGTGGGTTCTAGTAATCCAGATGTACAGGATGAATGAAGTCCTAGCTAAACCACTAAATTTAAGTTTAAATTAAACAGATTTAGTAAACGCATAAATGTAGTCCTTACTACAATGGTACTTCCAGACTCATTCCGGGAGTAAATGACTTGACAAGGTATGTTATATATACATGTGCCAAGAGAAATACCATCCTTTACACTTTTTGGTAAAGTTTGATGAGAATGTTAAAAGGATTATATTGATTGACCGTCAATCTGTTTACTCAGTGCACTTAAAGAGATTCACCCTTGACGCAAGAGTGGTTGTTTAATGTTTGCTAGACTGTCACTATCATTTGTTAATCTTTGGTGTGCTGTTTGACTGTAAGGGAAGCTTGCTGTAATATGGGTGACAGATAGCAGCCTAGTGTTAGTAATCAAAGTGCTATCTGGGTTTGACTGTCAGCGAATTCTATAGAAATGCACCTCGTCTCAGATATCAAATTATAGACGGCAAACGATGTCATTGACTTTTCAAAACACTGGAGTGGTGATGTATTTCACTAATTCTAATGCAAATATAACATTTGCAACTTTTTTCTTATTACTAAATGACCCCTAGTTTTACACCAACTTGGTTTTTGTGGTGGCTCCTTTAAAATACTTCCTTCCTCTTGCTTGTCTGTTGCATAGAGAGAGACAGGAAGACCTACTGCTGCTCTCAGAAACAGCATGACCTGACAGTTGAATTCTATGTTTTATCTGAGTTCTGTTGATGGTCAAATTGCATACTGTATGCATTTGTAAGTACTGATTGTACTGGGAAAAAAGAGCAGCTTGTATCAGAAGCATGAAAAAGTACCAGCCAGAACACACTAAGGCCAAAAAGAACTTGGACTGTAAATGTTTTGCTTCCTCTTAGCTTTATTCCACTTTTTTATTCCCTTACTACTTGCTCAAGAACATGTTAAGTTAAGATGCAATGTTCCAATTCCCTGACATGCCATGCTCTTTAAGCATTAAATCTGTAGTAGTTGTTTGAAGCTGTCAAAGCACAGCAGGCATTCTTCTCCAATCAAACAATTCTCCAAGGACCTTTTAAGTAGTCATTTTATCTTTAACCACAGAACTGATTCCAAACTAAATTTTAGAGGCATGTGCTCTGTGGTGCAATAATCAAAATATTTAACAATTGAACATTCAAGGAGTGATGACTTTATAGAACTTTGTGAATGAACAGCTATCAAATTCTGCGTAGTTCTGTGGGTGCATATTATGTGTGGGCCTTCTTTTTTTAATCACTGCACTCTAAGTGTCAGTAGACATAACAGAGGCATGTAAAGCTAACTGTCAAAGTGGGTCTCGCTCGAATTTCTTGTCAGACCTGATGTTATTCAAAGCTTCCGCATATGAGAGTAAGTTGCAGATAAAACCAACCTATATGAGACTTGGGATGGACAAGGCAGGCAGTCTGCCTTTTGCAGTAACCGACTAAAGAAAGAAAGGAAACACAAAGAGCAGAAAAAAAGGATGATATGTGTTTGGTGGAGAGAGAAACACAGCAACGAATGACCTCTAAATGTACTGTTCGAGAAACTTTTAAAACCATCAAACTTTACAGGACTATAATGCAAACTGAAACAATCATAAATAAACTATGATTAAAATTTAATTTAATAACTATACATTTTAAAAGTATTGTTCAAGAAAATTGAAAATTGTGTCATCATTTACCTCCATATTATCCCAAATATGCATGACTTTATTTCTTCCATTGAACACACAAGGAGATATTAGGTAGAATGACTGCCTCAGTTGCCATTCAATGTTATTGCATCTTTTTTTTTGCAATGGATGCAAATGATGACTGAGGCTGTCATTGTACCTAACATCTCCTTTTGTGTTCCATGCGAGAAAGAAAGTCAGGTGTGGAGTCAATTAATACAGAAATTTAATTTTAGGTGAACTATCCCTTAAACTGATTGGTGTGCAGCACCATCCTACATTAGTAATACTCTCATTTGTCATGCAACTGAAAAATAAGGCAAAGATAAAAACTGAGGCTTTATCAGTCTCTTGCCAAAACAACATCAGCCAATGTTTTTTTGACAAGCCAAGACATGTTTGCAGTGAGACAGATGAAGGACGCCACCCCTATACACTTGGCAAGAGTTCACCAAGAGAATCTGAAGACAGGCAGAGCTGTCCTTCCTTACATATGCAAGTAAACGGAAGCCCAGACCACCTTCGATCCATAAACCAGGGGGTGGCAATGGATCCAGAGGAATGGCAGCCTTGTGGTCTATCAACACATAGTACCCGAGTCAAGTTGGGAGAGGCCAAAAGCACAGTGATACATTTGGCTCTGGGGAATATACTGTACCTAATCCACACTGATATACAGTTATGCCAAAATCAATCTCAGACTGGACAGTTAATGTATGTATCACAAAGTATTCAACTTTGTAAGGGTGAGCCAGAACCTGTTTGATGACTTTTGAGCCCTTGAGTGATTCTTCTTCCATTTGAGCAGCAGCAGTTCAAAAATATCAGAAACAACAATGCATGATTCATCATGTTGGAGCGTTTAAAAAAAAAAAAAAAAACTCCTTCTGCACAAGCTGTATTTAGGGAGGAGGGGGTGTCCTTCCAAATGAAAATGGCTGCTAGAACAATTGGAGGAGGCTGTTCCCATTCAGCCACTGTTTAAACACGGAAACTCTTTGTTTTTCTCTGGCCTGGCTTGCTTTGACCTTGCTGTGTTGTCTGCTTCTCTCACAGGATGTTCACGATGGGGGGAAAAATGCGTCTTCAAATGATGTGTTCACTCAGCCTAGCAGACGGCCACCTTTAAAATTAGATTTATGGCTGGCTGTCCTAATATTTCATGTTACCTCCTGCTATCTGTTCTGTCTGTTCAAGATCTTTAACATCCCCATTATGTTTTGAAGTGTCATTTCATGCCTTTCATTGGGTTATGAATCAGGTACGAAATATGGACTCTACAAAATACAACATTTAAAAGCCCAAAGGTGATTTCCCCATTATCTTCTTTGTTACATATTGTATTTGAGAATGCACTTGCTATATTATGTACATGCAATTTTAAAGGACTCGATCACCCACGGTAGCTTTATTTTATGGACCGGTCTAAATATTTTTTTTTTATTGAAACTCTCCCCCTCCACTGCAGATTTGAAATCTCATTTGCACTTGTGTGCATTCAAGATATTGTGCTAGATTGAACCCAAGCGTATATAAGCTTTGAGAACTATGGTGGAAGGGAAACTTTTCAGAAAATAATGACTTCAATTTCTGTCTGTTCACTACACAAAACTATCATATGACTTGTATAATATGATGTGGAATGTAGTGTATAAATCCAGACTGATCTCACTGTAAAATCTGAAAAAGTAGGTTGAGTTTGTGTGAGCTCCATTTTATGGGGGTATTGTCCAGAGAGGGCACTAAAAGCGAGTTATGAAGCAAGCTGTTTTTAGCTACTTGGGCTGTTTTATAAACTGTGCATTTTATAAACCTAAACCGAAACATTAGTTAGAGGGAAAAATTTAGCCTCCAAATCACGCTTGTTACTGATTATGAACGTAATTACTTCTTGGTTTTAATGCGGAATCCGAACCTCAATCTCCTACAATGCTGAGGTAACATGCATTCAGTCGCACCAAGGGAAGGGAAACATGCTGTACCCAATGCAAAAATATCTGATATGACATGGTGCTTGTCGATGAGTCACAAAATTTTGCGATCCTAGGGTACTGGAACTCTTGAAAACAATATGCAGACTAACCAAGTGATCATATTGGTCAATCATCTGGACTAATTCACTGTGCTTTTTTTAAAAAAAAAAATTTTTTTTACCTTTTTGGAGTTTGATGAAATAAATCACCACCCAATTCTGTTACATGGAAAAGAACATTCTCCTTTTGTGTTCCATGGAAGAATGAAAATCATATGGGATTGGAACAACATGAGGGTGAGTAAATTATAACATTTTAATTTATGGGCTATCTAACCCTTTAAATCTCAAATTAGAGAACCAATTAACCAAAAGTTAACCAATCTACTTGTGTAAAGTGCAATTTGCAAGAACATTTTAAACAAAATCTGCTTTGCTTTCAAATTTTAACCCAAATGAAGCAGTGACCTGAGAAAGTCAGAACAGTAATTCTGAGGTGTGTACAAGGCAAAGACTGGAGGCAAAAATGAGATCCTCTCTGGAATGCACACAGAGAGCTGGACCAGATCTGTGGTGTTCCAG
Organism: Moxostoma hubbsi; assembly: GCA_032164185.1. Lineage (NCBI taxonomy): Eukaryota > Metazoa > Chordata > Actinopteri > Cypriniformes > Catostomidae > Moxostoma > Moxostoma hubbsi. The sequence goes on along the minus strand of JAVLUX010000024.1, from coordinate 30,632,359 downwards.
TTTTCCTTCACACCCACACCCACCGGTCCAGTCACCTCAGGAATGCAGAAAGAGCACTCTCGCTCTCTGTGAAATCTACACTCATCAACAAACTGTTTTAAAACATATTTCTCTATGTCTAAAATAAGAGATCCCTTAATGATACAAACAATGACAAATTGCACCATTCTTCACAGATGGTTTACCAGGTTTGAAAAGCAATCAGAACCAAAGACTCTGTGACACTGAGTGACAGTGATACTGACATCACCATTCATTGTATCTGCATTTCACCAATCAGCTTGAGCATTGACCATTGCAATCAGGTGAATCAACATATGACACCCAAGTAAACAATATTATTGTCACATTTTTGAGCGCATAAAACACTGACTATCAAGCACTGATCACATTATGCTCTGATTTTCTGGTCTAACATTGTAAGACTGCTCATTGTGGCTTCAAAGCAGTGTGGCTTCTCTATTGAAACTGCAACAAGTTGTGCTGTTTATGTAGGCAGACAGCTGTTTGTCATGCAAGAAGACAGGAAAAAGGAAAGTACTTGTCGTAGGTATTTCAAACTGATAACTTTAAAGAAAACTGTCATACAGAACAAAATTAAATTGACAAATTTTTCCCTTAAAAGTGCAAAGTAGGATAGAATGATGACTGTGTACAATATAAGTAGCTGAATTCATAGAACTTACAGTATTCCAAAAACGTACCTGCTGAGGGGAGATTTGAGCACCATCCTCTCCACACATCTGTCTTGTTCTCTTCTCGTTCAAGTTCAATTTATAGCACAGTCTCCTGTTTTTCTTCTCTTTTCTTTAAATCTATTTTCCTTCCCTAGAAGCTCGCTCACTCTTAATGTCTTAGACAGGCTTCGATCTTTCACCCACTTTGTTGTTCCACCTAAAGCTCAAAGTTCCAGCCATGACAGTTGTCGCTCAGGGCCAGTGTGTGTCTCTGTGTGTAATGTATGTATGCTTGAATGTGGGTGGGTGTGTATACATGCTAGAGCTTTGTGCCAGTTTCAGCTTGCCTGCCTCCTCTGTCTGCATTCATTTCCTGTTCAAGAACACACATCACAGCTTCAGAAGAGTTAGACAGTTTGCAACAGGAAGAGAGAGGGCGATTTTGAGATTATGGTTCAACTGAATAATTAAAAAGAAAAGCCTCATAATTATATTGTGTTTTTCTTCACAACTAGCCAAGCAGTGCAATGCACTATTGGGATTAATCTGATAATTTACTTCCTTGTGAAATAAACAAACAGAACTGTCAGTCTAACTTTCTGTAGTGTCACTATGTGGTTAAAGCTGTTTGGGCCTTGTTAACAAATCAGGTCACTGGAAAGTTTAGTCATGATGGGTGAAATAAAAAAAAAAAAATAGCAAATCACATGACTGAAACTACAGGTGACAAGGAACATAACTATGAAATAATATTTACTCAAATGGATAGAATTAAAGCACATCTTTAAGGTAATATTCTGGGTTCAATACAGGTTAAGATCAGTCGACAGCATTTTTGGCATAATGTTTATTACCACAAAATTTTTTATATATTCCTATATTCCTCCTCTCTCCTTTTCTCTCTCTTTCTCTAAAAAAAAAAAAAAAAAAAATCAAGGCTACATTGAGGCACTTACAATGGAGGTGAATGGGGCCAACCTGTAAATATAAAAATTCTCACTATTTCAAAAGTATAGCCACAAAACATAAACAATATGCGTGTCAACATTATTTTAGAGTGATAAAATATCTTACTAACCTTTTCTGTGGTTACATCTTCGGTGCCATGACGACGTATAACGCTGTAAAAACCCTAAAACGTTAAAACGACTGTAAAACAATTTAAACAGCTTTACTGAACAAAGTAGTTTTAACAGGAAAGAATTAATGTAAGTGCTTTTATTAACTTTAAAGCTTCACAGTTCTGCCTTTAAACCCTCCAATAACATGCTTAATAACATGGCTGTCAACCACTGAATGAAAAACATGAGCTATCACAAATGTTCTTCTTGCTGCTTCTATGAATAACACACAGTGGTTGATTCACACCCATTTGGGCTCTGGTGGTTTTTTCCCTCCCTTTCATTTAGCTCAACCTCTGGTCACTTTTAGACTGCACAGAACTGAACAACCTCTAAAGATAAATAGTACTGAACATTGAGGAGGAACCAAAGGGGTTAACCTCAGATGTGTCAGCATCATAACATGCTCCGCCCTGCATAAAAAATAAATAAATAAAATTAAAGAGTGTGCATAAGAGGTGGGGCACGTGAAAATTTACCATTGCCTTTGGACTCCGTACTTTCGGTGATGTAACGTTCAGTTATCAATGTGTTGTACTTTCCTGTAAGAAAAAAAAAATTGGATATTAAGTTTTATTAGGATACAGAGATGAATCAGCTGTAGTTAGGTCATAAAACCATGATCTATTTACTCAACATTTAGTTTATTGATCACCCAGTGAATAGTTTGATGTCAATGGCTTTAACAAAGTTGGGAGCAAAGTGCGTGAAGTGTGAAAAGTTAAATGGACATTCTAACCTTTCACACCAGTCACATTCGCTTATTTACAGTTTGTCCAGGTTTTTTTCTTTTCTTTTTTTCAATACTGAAAATGCCTAAATTCAACTGAAATTCTTTATATAATTTACTCAGGCGATTAAAGGTGCTGTGAGTGATTTCAGCTGTTTTGCTAACTTATGCCATTTGTTAACATCAGCATACACTATCGGCAAAATCAACATCATTAATCCTAAACATGCAAAATGATTAATAGCCACAAAAAATAAAAAGGTTCGCTCCCCTGTCCCTTTTTCGCTGTTTACAGATCCTGGGGCCAACACAAAGACAGGTGTGATATCTGTCATGTAGAAAGTCATGTAGGTCATGTCCACTATATGTTTTCATTTGAAAACGCAGTGATTTCATTAATATTTAGTCTCATCCACACTAGAATGACATTTTCCACCTATAAAAAAAAGTCTAAATTTAACAGTGAACGACTGTAAAAATGCTCCAGTAAAAACATTGATTGGTTAACGTATAGTTCCCTTAAAATATACTGTAAAAAAAAATTATATATTTAAAAAGACAATACATGTAGTTTTATGGTCAAATGTAAAAACATTTATGCAAAAAAGATTTTCCCATATACTTAATGGTAATAATGTATTATGTTTAACAGGAGAGTATATGCACTTTTTATGGTAAATTATTGTTAAAATTACAGTAAAAAACAATAATTGTCTGTTCCCAGAATTCCCTGAGTGACCCAGTTAATTTAATTATATTTTATGGGAATAGTTATGTGTCTTCTTATCTTTAATATCAGTTACATACACTGGGATGTTCTATATTTAGTGTTGTTAAGTTAATGTTTACTGCATTATTTTAATTTCATATGTGTTACCCTGATGAGTTTTATTGTTTGTGTGTGTGTGACACTGAGCACTGTCTCTATATGTTTATTGGTCATTGCTCCAGGAAGGGCAACTATTGAGGAACATCATGTCATCATGTGCGCTTCTGTAATGACTGCAGTGATTAACAATAGGCTACATTATAAAGTAAAAAGCAGATTTATACAGTTTCAGAAGGTTAATGTATCAAGTTTATCATTTAACAATATAAATGATGGTAATTCACCGTAAACTATATAGGCATCAAAATTAAATCTGTGGTTAGCGTATTTTTTACGGTGAAATTCTGGCAACCACAGCTCCCGGTATTTTACCATAAATTTAACAGGATTTTTTGGAACACTAAAAAACACAAAGACACCTGTCTTTGTGTTGGCCCCAGGATCTGTAAATATACACCCAAACTTAAATTTTTTTTGCAGTAAATGGACTCTTTGGACTACATGATTAATTGTGATCTCTTTTGAAAGAAGCGATACAGACAAGGGGTTTGTTGCCCAAAAGTCAAAATGAAATAAAGTCATAAAGCAGCATAGTTAGAAAAACTTAAATGTTCGGAAATACATTATTGTAAGACAAAGATCCATGCAGTGCTATATTATTCCCATTTATTGACGAAAATCAGTTGGATCGTAACTTCGCTATTATTAATCATTAACTCAAAACCATGAAATCTCTATATATATATTTGTATTTTTTTTTCAAGTAATAAATACTGTAGTTTTTCAATATTAAGTAAGGAAATGAAATAATTGTACAGTAAATCTGAACAAGGATTGGGCCCCTCCTTGTCATGGGGCAAGTTAACAGGTTTAACCCTATTAAACCTAATCAGGATGTTTCAGTTTTTGAAAGTGAATGAAAATAACTTGATCTGCATTGAAACATTCATCTCATCTATGTCTTTCCCTCTCTCTCCCTGCAGTCCTCCCTCTTCTTCATCCTCTGAAAGGAACCCCCCTCTTTCCTGTTCAGTCAGTGCAGCCACAAAAAGTTTCCTCTACACAAACTATCTCATTTCCTACCAAAAATTCACATGTCCTTGCCCCAAACACACACTGGAGTTCAAGAAAGGTATATTGTGTATGTGAGCTTTGGATTGTGAGTATCACAGGATGTACTGAGACAGCAGCCACATCAAAGAGGCAGGTGGTGAGCAAATCTAATGAACTCTTGAACAAGTGAGTGCATGTCTCAGCAATCATTGCCCCCTTTGAGGTAGCACAGCAGATACTCTGGAATCTAGCAAAATGCAAGGGAGGCTCTGACATGTTCTGGTATGAAGCATGTTCAGGCCTTCAGTCTATGTTAATTCGCTGAACATCTCAGAGGTTGAAATTTACATTTCTCAAGTACTCATAAGATCTTAAAGGGACAGTTAAAAAAATGGTAAGTCTACTCCCACTCATAATGTAGCATAATGTTAGGAAGAATGTTAAACTAAGACACAATTTTCTTTCATTGAATAGGAAAAAATATGCAATGAAGGTGAATGGTGACTGAGGTTCTCAATCCCTAACATCCCTAAAAGCTCCTTAAAGAGAGAGTACACCATTTACTCACCTTCATGCCATCCTAGACTTTCTTTCTTCTGCTGAACTCAAATGAAGATTTTTAGAAGAATAGCTCAGCTCTGTAGGTTCAAGAAGTACCAAAAATGTTAAGCTCCAAAAAGGACATAAATGTAGCATAAAAGCAATCCATTTCACTAAAGTGTTTAAATCCATATCTTCAGAAATGATATGACAGGTGTGGGTGAGGAACAGATTACTAAAATATTGGACTAAAAGTCCTTTTTTACTCTATATTCCCTCCCTGCCCAGTAGATGGCGATATGAACTGTCAGTCTAACTTGCTGTAGTGTCACTATGTGGTTAAAGCAGTTTTGGGCCTTGTCAACAAATCAGGTCACTGGAAAGTTTAGTCATGATGGGTGAAATAAAAAATAAAAACATCAAATCACATGACTGAAACTACAGGTGACAAGGAACATAACTATGAAATAATATTAACTAAAATGGATAGAATTGAAGCACATCTTTAAGGTAATATTCTGGGTTCAATACAGGTTACGCTCATTGGACAGCATTTGTGGCATAATGTTTCTTACCACAAAAAAAATTTAATTAAATAAAATACAATTTTAAATGATTTTACAGTGATAAAATCTCTTACTAACCTTTTCTGTGTAAAGTTTACAACTTCAGTGCCATGACGACGTATAACAATTTAAAACGACGTAAAACTATTTAAACAGCTTTACTGAACAAATAATATGCTACGTTTTAACAGGAGAGAATTAATGTAAGTGCTATTATTAACTTTAAAGCTTCACATAACATGGCTGTCAACCACTGAATGAAAAACATTTGCCGATATGCACGAAGAATGCAAATCGCCCAAAATTAAAAGAAGAATGTGAATGTGGGGATTGATTTTAAAATAGGAATTAAATATTGAACTGTTTCTCAACTACACTTATCATATTGCTTGCGAAGACATGAATTTAACCGCTTGAGTCGTATTACATTTAGGATGCCTTTATGTGCTTTTGAAGCTTAAAAAATTTGGTACCCATTCACTTGCATTATATAGACCTACAGAGCTTAAATTCTCAGATTCTGCAGAAGAGAGAAAGTCATGCACATCTGGGATGACATGAGGGTGAGTAAATGATGAGGGAAATTTCATTTTGGTTGAAGTCATAGAGGTTTGGAAGAACATGGATGAGGTGGCAATGGTGAAAGAATTTTCTCTTTAAGATTTAGTTGAGGTCGTAAGCGCAAGACAAGACCTTGCAACAGCCTACACTAAAAAAAAAAAAAAAAAAAAAAAAACAGTAAGGGTTAACCAGTAAGGGTTCTTCTACATTAGGAGTAAGCTATTACTTTATGTGTTCGTGCATATGCCAACTGTAATGACACAAATCAAACAGACTTCATCGTTTAACAGTCAGTGAGTTGTGGTGTTTGGCTGCCCCCTAACGATGTAGCCGCTGACTCACTCACACTTTAAAAAAATAAAATAATAATAATTTTTGTGTGTGTGTATATATATATATATATATATATATATATATATATATATATATATATATATATATATATATATATATGTATATGTATGTATATATATATATATGTAAAATACTTAAGGTTTCATGTTACCTTAATGTTAGGCCTAACGTTTTTATTATTATTATTATTATTAGACATATTCATACAGCTCCTTTTCACTTAAAAATATCATCCGTGTGTCATGTAATATTTAATAGCTTACAAGAAATCCTAAGCTAAAGCCAATCATAATCTCACTGTTATTATTTGTAAACAACAACCCGTCCTCATGTGTTGGCCCTTCAAGATGAATGGTTTAGGATACGAAATTGTGACTGCATGGCATTTTGGGATGAATTTCCAGAGAGAACAATGAGAACTTGGTGAACTATGCTTTTAATACGATAAATGCTTTATGCTATAGGCAACTTTTTTTTGTAATAACTTTTTGTACATTAAAAAAAAATTTAAGTTTGACCTAATATCAATCAAATTGTTACATTCATGCACTGTTGTTTAGCATCTCAATCAACCACCACTTCTTTTGTTTTCTTTCTTTCTTTGTATTGAATTATTTTAGAAATTATGGAAGGCTCCATTGCGTCATAATCTAAGATAATAACATGCATGATGGCATTACTGAAGCGTTTGGGCTCATGTAGAAAATTAAAGTGACAAACAAGTCAACAAAGGCGGAAACAATGCGTAACCGACATCATGCCAAATTATGACATCACCAGTACGCGAACGTTTTGATTACATCACCCGAAAGGCTAATTTAAGGCAAATGTATACTTTACTGGGCGAACAGGCTTTTTTTTTTTTTTTTTTTTTCCGTATTCTTTTTTTTTTTTTTTATTGATGCTCAAAACAGTACAGTAAAAAGTAACAGACAACAACAAAATACATAAAAAAAATATACATAAAAAAAAACTAAACTAAAAGCTGGGGCTGCACATAATATAAATTGTGCATATTAACAAATTATGAGAATTGCATGACACTGAAAAAAGGAAAAGTATTGCAAACAGATAATGTCTTTAAGGCTTTTCTGTTCTCAGACAATTTAATTGAAAGTTCTTTCATAAAAACAAGAAAGAGAGGTTTAGCATTTAGATATTTAGATTTATGAATTGTGGAACTTGGCAAGTAACAAGATCAGATTAATTACATAAAAATGACCTTTTTTGGATTGATCATAATCAACAAAGCCTTGTACCACATCCTTCCAATACAACACACATTCATTAAGAATTTCATTCCTAATAAATCCTAAAACATCTTGCCTGAATATTTTAGTAAAGGGACAAAACCAAAAAAGATGAGCTACACAGTGGTCCGTATTCTTTTTTTTTTTTTTTTTTTTTTTTATATATTTTTTTTTATTATATTTTCAGTTCCTTTTACAAAGACGATACACAGCACTGCATTAATACATTAACAAAAATAAATAAATAAATAAAAAGAAAAGGAAAAAGAAAAAAGAAAAAAGAGGTTTATCAACAAGTAAGAAAAAAACGTACATAGTTCTTAAGAAACGTATTGTTCTTGATGTTATCGATGAGTTTAAGAGATTTAACTATAATCGAAATCTCAGCAACAAAGACATCAAATCTGGGCAAAGTCTTGAGAAATTTGTTTTTGTGAATAAAAAATTTACAATGCAACACAAAGAAATTAACAACATTATCAATGGCATAGTCACTCCCAGAAAAATAAAAAAATATATCTTTCAATGAAAAGCTTAAATCACATTTGATAAAATAAGAAAGATAACAACCCAAGCGCTCCCAAAGAGGCTTAACTACATTGCAGTGGTAGAATAAATGAAGCAAAGTTTCTTTCTCAAGCTTACAAAAAACACACAGGTCAGAGATATCAACAAAAGAGGCAATTTGTGAGTTGGTTGGGTAAACATTATGAAGAATCTTAAAGTGAACCTCTCTAATTTTATTGGACATACAATATTTCTCTGGGAGTAACCACGCCCTCTTCCATTGAATACTGTCAAACAAATTATTCCAGAAAAATTTACATCGAGGGGATGTGTAAACTGTGTAATGTAACAATAGTTTTATAAGTTTATTATTACATTTTTTATCAATAAAGCTAACTCCATCCAATAAAAGTTTGGGCATAATTGTTTTTCTCTCATTAAAGAAAAGGTGTGTTTTAAATAAATGCACATAACTCGGAGACAAAGCTTTAATGACAGAATTGAAAGTTCTAGCAGGCAGAGGGAAATTATACAAAGTCATAAATTCTTCATATTCCAATATACTGCCATCATTTTTAAATAAATCCAAAACAAAAACAATACCTCTATCATACCACTTATCAATAAAAAATTATTTGTTTCGGATTAAAATGTTCAAATTATTCCACAGAATTTCCTTATGGGGAGAAAAGTTGTGCACATAACACAGTTTCCAAGCAAGTAAAGCCTGTTGGTGAAATTTTGAGAGAGAAATCGGTAATTTAGAAGGGGCGAAATTACATTTTAAAAGAAATTCTAGACCGCCTAATCTACGAAATATGGCATTGGGAATATAGTACCAAATCGAGCCATTACTGCAAAGACATTTTTTCAACCAACTAATTCTGAAAGAGCTGACTAATTCTTTAAAGTGTAAAACTTCCAGTCCACCCTCAGAACGTCTATTAGACAAAACAGATTTCCTAACTTTGTGAAGTCTATTCTTCCAAATAAAATTCAATAAGATTTTGTCAATATCATCACAGATTTTGTCACTAACAAATAAAGATAAAGAGGGGTAAACACAACGAGACAAACCCTCTGCTTTAGAAATAAGTACTCTCCCATAGATTGACAGATCTCGTTGTAACCAACAATTAAATATGGTTCTTGTTTTCTGTATTTTCTGTGAAAAATTAAGTTGTTGGCGGAGCAATCTATCTTTAGTTAGGAAGATCCCCAGGTACTTGACACAGTCTTTAACAGGAATATCATGCATCAATGGTTGTTGAGAGTCGTAAAGACAGAATAATTCACACTTTGAAACATTTAAATATAAGCCTGAAGCAGCAGAAAAAGAGTTAATAATATTGATACACAAGGGAATTTGACTTTGATCTTTAAGAAATATGGTTGTATCATCAGCCAATTGAGATATTTTAAATTCTTTACCAAATAAAGAAATACCTTCTAAACTGGGATTTTGTAAAATTACAATTGATAACAATTCAACAGCTAACAGAAAAAGAAATGGAGAAATGGGGCAACCTTGGCGTACTCCTCTATCACAATTAAAACGTTTAGTAGTTTGAAAGCCAACCAACACTGAAGAGTTAATGTCATTATAAAGCATGCTCACCATGTTGATAAAGTTACTTCCAAAACCAAAAAGGCTAAGAGATTTAAGCAAAAATTGGTGCTCTAAAGAGTCAAATGCTTTATAAAAATCCAAAAACATTATAATAGCTTCTGAATCAATATTCTCTGAATAATCAATAAGATCAAGAACTAATCTTATGTTGGAGCTAATATGCCTATTTTTCATAAATCCATTTTGTGTTTCGCCAATTATACTATTAAGGCCAGATTTTAAACGAACTGCCAAAATTAAAGCAAGTAATTTATAATCAACATTTAACAATGATATAGGTCTCCAGTTTTCAATTAAAAGTGGGTCTTTATCCGTTTTGGGGATCAAGGAAATAAGACTCTGCTTCATTGAGGGAGTCATCTCTCCTTTTTTAATACAGTCTTTAAACAACCTATGTAGAGGATACTTTAAAATGTCCCAAAAATGTAAATAAAATTCAACAGACAAGCCATCAGTACCTGGAGATTTTCCCTTCTTCATAGATTTCAGTGCATCCTTAATTTCCACAATAGAAATATCAGAATCACAAAGTTGCTTAAAATCATCCTTAATACCAGAAATCTTATGAATACTCAAAAGGAAGTCGTCCGATTTTCCTTGAGAAAACTGAGAAGTATACAATTTTTTATAAAAGGAATATACAAAGGTTGAAATCATTCCTGGATCTGTACATAAAACACTATCAATGTTTAAGGCAGAGAGGGATGTCTTTTTATGATTTCTTTTTTCAAGAGCAAAAAAATAATTAGTGTTTCTTTCACCCTTCTGGATCCATTTTGCTCTAGAGCGTATAAAAGCACCTTTGACAATCTCTGTGTACATATTTTCAATTTGTAAATGACATGTGCTCAATTCTACCTCATCCTCTTTACTGGGCTTTTCCTTCTGCATTAACACACTTAATCTATGAATGAGTTCTAATTCTTTGATGTTTTTTTCTCTTTTAATTTGCTTACTTCTATTAACAGCAAGGGCTCTAACTCTAAATTTAAAAAACTCCCAGCTAGAGCTTCGCTTAGTTCGCCTACAAATTATGACGAAATGCAGTGACGTTTCTGAGCGCTGATGATTGGTTAAAATATTCGTGGGCGTGGTTTGGTCGTGACGCTTTTTATTTACAATCGCGCGTGCCCGCTGAGGAGTTTTTTTTTTTTTTTTTTTTTTTTTTTTTACTAATATTTGGGTACTTCTGTGATTTATTGCCAACGTAACTGCAACGTCTGTAATATAATTACAATAATATAATTACCACTTCACCTTACAATTCCAGTCCCACTTTTTTACATTGTCATATGTGAGCCAATAAATAAATAAATACACAAATAAATAATACAGGCTGATTCCACACGCCAACTCTAATTTCTGTGACAGATTTGTGTTGTAACAGTTTAATAATTGCTATCATTCAAATTTTGCACAATGTATTTGGATGAATGAGTGGACATGAAATCTTAAATTTGTTTTTCATTATAAAACAAAATGATTACATGCTAATTTGGATTTCATGAATCATTTGCTTTTGTATCAGTACATTAAATATTGTGAATCATCTGCACAATATCAAGGCCTGCATGTCAAATTCGAGTAAACATAACTGTGATTTGAATAGATCTTTTGGGAGACGTCCACAAAATGCGCATACATTAAGTGCCTAAATATTACACAATAACAAATTGAAACCACAATAAATTTGCAATATATGATGACTAATTTGCTATTTAAAATGTATAAAACGCCTCCAGTCGCAACATAGAAAAATCAAATCTATTTTAAGATAAAAATGTGTTGCTTTTCGCATAGTTAAAACATATTTAACATGATACACATAAACAATGATCTTTCAATATAGTGATGGATGGGAAAGACACAATACTGTAATATAACAGCACGCGCCTCCTGAACTCTTGCGGGCGCAAAGCGTGTGTTTGCGTGTCTGTTTTTCGGTAAGACACTTTATTTCGCAACACAATATACAGATGTCTTAAGTTATGAAAATGACGCTGGAATATTTCTATATTTACACTAAGCCTGACATAATCTAGTCTGACAGCAGATAATCAGGACAACGCGTATTTCTAAAGACTAACAAAACGGTCCTTTTTTTTTTTCTTCTGCCTCGTCTGACAAGAGAGTTCGTTTTTTTGAGGTAAAACACTTATTACATAACAAGAAATAAACTACTTTAAAATGTACTGAAATATTGCGTGTAAAGCTTCCTTGAGCTTTTGAAAGAGGCTAAATACATAAAATCTTTTTTTCTTTTCTTTTTTTTTTAACCATTAGTACTGCCATGGCAACAGGACCAAACCCAAACTGCAGAAGACAGCAGCTGCACTTCCGAGTCAAAGTTCAACAACCCCATCAGATTGGTTAAGCGACATCCTTACCTTCTAGTTGAAGTTCTGTTAATGTTTTTGAATCTGTGATTATTTAGCAGCTTTAATCGCCTGAAATGTCCGCACATTGTGCCAAATGTGTATAACGGAAGTGTCCAGGATGTATGTAAATATGTTTGATGCTATTTGTTAAAACACATTTATTCCATTCATCCATCCATCCATTTTTAATTGTTAATTTTTTTGCTAAATGATTCTTACTAGAATTTAATATAATTATTTATTGAATAAATATATGCAGATCTTCTGAAGATTATATTTTAATGAAGTCATTAATCATTTTATTGTATATCCTTAATTATATATCCATAAATTTGGTTTAAATTAACAAATGTAATTCAAGGCATTAGGTGTTAAGCTGGTCGAAGTACGAAAGTAATTTAGCCTTGTATTTTCATTACATTTCTGTGGCAGTAGTTCTCAATTTCTTGTATTGTTGAATTTTTTTTCTCTGTTCTGTCAAAATAAATGAAGTACATTATATTTGAGTTTGCATTCGTTATTCACACGTACAACATTTTAAATAACCTTTAAATTAATGTTTCGAAAATGAGGACATAAATTAGATTACGTTGCGTCCTGTCTGTCCTCCTACAGGGAATGCAAATATTGTAGGGTGACTCTTTTTTTTTTTTGGAGAAGCTTGGGCTATATGTATCCAGTGTCTTATCATGAACTTCGTTTGAATGTTCACTGGACACTGTACCGCTGTCAATACAAAACCATAATGAGAACCTTCCAGTGGCTTATCCTTTTACCAACCATATTTGCAGAGTCAATTACCAGGCAGAGGATTGTTTTGTCAGAAATCATCAAACTTCTCCATTCACTGGTGAGAATTAACTAATCTAATCTACTTTTATCTCTGTCTGTCCATCCGTCCATCCATCTGTCCGTCCATCTGTCCGTCTAAATGCACCAGTACACAATATACAGTGACATCTAAACAAAACCTTATTATGCCAAAGGTATACAATAAAAGCATCTTAAAATACTCAAAGCATCTTTAACTCGCTATACAGCGAAAATCATATTCTTCAGGGACTGAACTCTGTTTTTTCTCCCAATCCCACAAAAATGTTCTGCTCTGCCTCAACTGTGCATTTTAGTCCTTTTGGAAACTCAACACTTAGCACATAGAGAAGTCCAAAGAGTACCATGAAAGCAGTGGGAAAGTTAGATAGGTCCTCCATGACCACAGTCTCCTCCAGGGTAATGCTGAAATTTAGATGTCAACAACAAATCTCTTTGTTGCCTGTGAGAGGTCATCCTCTGTGACTTCAAGGATGTGCAGTTTCTCTCCTCTAAATCAGTGTCCTAAGAATTATATACATTTAATGAAAAATGGTTGTGCATAAGTTTAAATAGAAAAATCAATGCTCAAATAAACTCTTGCAAACAAAACATGGCACATCATGTGCTAACCTGATGTAAACACGACGAAAACGAGCCACATGAAAACCATGTCAGCACCTTTATTAAATATAACCACACATTTCATAAAAGAATGGTGATCAATGAAAATATGAGATGAACAAAAGTTGAAAACAGTTTTTAAAATACAAAAGTAATAATTTGAAATTCATGGCATGTGTTAACCAACAGTTTTGACAACTAGACTGTTTAAATGTCTCATGTTTGACAATCAACTAAAGTTTTTTCCCTGAAGATCCATAAGAAGTGTTGTTTTACAAGTATTTGTTAGAAGCGTCCTGTTGTGTGAAATGGTTGTATAGGATTATCACACCATTTTACTAACACTAACACACAATCACTTTACTAACTACACACATGCACAAACAAACACTGTACTGACACACTATTTGTAGCTGCATGTATTTCACTCTTCCTTCTGCTTTAGGTGTGTAAAAGTAAATTATGTTTTGCAGTTCAATGTACATACCTCGGTAATGATCGATATCACATTAAGTGACTGAAGAATTTTGTGAAAGTGAACTTTCTGAAAAGAAAAAATAACATCAAGCTGTGATTTTACAGTAAATCAAAGTGATAAAACATCTGCCTATAAACTTTCTGTCATTTATTCTGAATTGTATGGCCTCTGTCCAGAAGTTTGTGTAAACACTGATGACAAATGTAAAAGAAGAGATATTATGTCCACACAATAGCAAAAATAAGAAATAAACTCATCATAGAAAAAACTCTCAACCGTGAACTTCCGCTACTTTAATATTTTTATTCATAAGCAACATTTTGTAGTCATATGTCACATGCCATTAAACCCCAGAACTGTATTGCTATGTAAGGAATATTTAAATACTTCAACATTTATGTTTATTGTGGTTCAGTCGACATACGTCAAAGTTAATGTGCCTGTAAAGAAAGACTAATTGCTGTGAATCTGATATTATAAAGATACTTGCCTTTAAAGTGTGTGTGTGTGTGTGTGTGTGTGTGTGAACTGACAGCTTTGTAAAAAATACTGCAACATTTAAACAAATAACTATTTACAAATGAGTAACACTACAAAAAACAAAAATCAATTTGTGGCAATAGAAGAACTTTTGTGAGTAAATGCAGTCCTGTAAACATGTTACTTAATCAGTTATTGGTAGACTTTTAGTTGTTTTCTTGAAATAAAAATCAGTAAAGTTAAGATCAGTTGGCATCACAACGATACTCATTTTTGTTTAAATGTACAAGTTTCTGAGTGTGGGGTTTGATCCAGGAATGAGTAAATGAATACCAAAAATATGGGTGTCAAAGTAAACTCAGCCTTTGCATTTGTGTGTAACACCCCACTGACGTAACAGTACCATGAATGTAGTTTCAGGGTATGAATTAGTGTTAGAATGTCTTGTGTGTGCTCAACACAAGTCATTTGATTGTTTTCCAGTATGCTAGCACCCCATTTCTTTGAAATGTTCACACTTGAATTTACATGGGATTTTATGATAACGGTGTATACTATAGTATACTATAAAAAACCTCTGAATTTTAACTATTGATTTTGCAAGTGATTTCTAAAATTCTGTTCTTTTAAATAATTATATTTAATTGTTGCCTGTATTACAGAGGGTAATACTTCTTTAGCCACAGATCTCTAACATCATGGTTCACAACATTACATGGAGCACTTGATGGACAAAAAGACAATCTTTTTTGTCTTTTACCTTTGCTTGTGTTCTCTAAATTAAAAATAGACAGTACATTTACACTATATGAAACATACACAGCAGAGCCTATGCATGTCACGTTATTATTATTATGTTAGCAGAAAGAGAAAACCAAAGAAGGATGTTTTATAACAGTTAATAACATTTTGATTTGAAGAAAAAAGAGGGGAAAACACAAACACTTTTCGCTTCCTTTTTTCACACGTTTTGGTTTTCAATGAAAGCAAACCATAAAAGACCAGGAAACTCATGGCATCATCTTGTTTGCTGAACAGGATCACACAAGACCTGGTCTGGTCTGATCAAGGTGTGAACTGGGGTATGTGCTTAATCTGAAGCCCCTCCCACCCCAGATCTCTGTGTTCCTGTAAGAACTCAGTATCAATTGAAAGCTCTTGTGAAAAGGATTTTGAAAGGAAAATGAATCTTTGTTGAAATAAAAATGTTAAATACATTTTATGTTAAAGTTTTTGTTCAGCATCTTTAAAGTGACAATGCTTGAGATGTGTTAGACACCCTAATGTTTAAAAAAACATTTTCTACTTTTTGTCAAAAGTAAAAATGCAAGACAACTTGTGTTAAAGATACATCTAATATTACATTAAATGCTTTATCATGTTTTAGTAATATAATTAAAAACACAAAACTTTATTTTTGTTAAATTATTTGTCCATATTTAAACTGAATGTATGTTTTGCTGCATAACAGTAGTCTTTGCAAGCAAACTTGTGTATTAAAGATACAGACAGCATTCTATAAAAAAACATTTTTGCGTTTTCGTAACATAACCCTGTTTGCTATAATGATGTATTGCCGAGTGAATGTGGATTTAATTTGCAGCACACCCTTTACTCTTCGTTTTAGAAAGATACTTTTCTTGTCTTTAATAAATGTAAGATTCTTCGTGTTAAAGATACATCTAAAATAGCATTTAAATGTATTACTGTGTTTCAGTAACTTAACCCTGTTTGTTAAACTAATGTTAAACTTAATCTTAACACCATTTATCCCTTATCTTTAAAAGTGAAAATATGAATGAGTTTGCTTCACAGCTATGGAGTCAATTCCACTGATCTGGAAACACGTTTTCACCACATTGTTAAAAGTAAAAATGTAAGATATTTGTTGTTAGAGCTATGGCTAAAATAAATACATTATTGTGTTTCAGTCAAATAAACCTGTTTGTTAAACTAATGCCAAACATTAGCTTTGAAATTACAAATATTTTATTAATCAATCATACAAGCAACACATACTTTGGAAAATGCCATTTTAAAAGAGTAAATGCTGCACGTTAAACAACCCTCTGTGGTCTCAAACACACAAACGTTTCTGTCCCAACTGTGACACTTGCACATGAAATACACTCGTCATTCTGTTTTAAATGAGTTGGCCTTGTACTGGAGAGGCCTACCCAAATGTGATGGTAATATTTTTTTTTACTATGGCTTAAAATAAAAACATTAAAACACAGACATGGATATTTATTAACCCTGATGTATAAGTGTCTATGCTTTCTTCACAGATATTGTATACAATTATTTTATTGACATTTTAGATTTGTTTCCAGTGAGATATTGAGTTTATATAGTGACTTACTCTAGAAACAAGAATGGCAATTTGGAAAAGGTTGTCCCCCTGTCCATAAATCCTGTTCATTGAGTAAACTAATTCTTGTATGTATATTTAGTTAAAAACTCTTTTAGAAATGAATAAAACGACATTGGTAGATTTGATATGGCATACTTCTGTCCACTCTGTTCTTTTACATTGATACGATTTTGCTCGTTGGTTGCAAATTTCTGAGCAGTGTACTTTTTAAGTTTACTTCTATAATTATCAGTCACATATCGAGAACTTGCACTTCTCAGTGAATCACAAAATTTAGTGATTGAGTTGAAAGACAACAAGTCTTATACCATGCATTATTTTGTCATCTCAGTTTTCCATTAATCATTGTACATCATTAAAAATGAATAATTTTTCTACTCTTTTAAATACACAGATGGTCTCGGCTACAGCGCGGGGTATCAGAACACCCTGACCAAACACGACAAGCGAGTGGTGGTGGCGTAGTGGGCTAAAGCACATAACTGTTAATCAGAAGGACGCTGGTCGCTTTGGATAAAAGCGTCTGCCAAATGCATAAATGTAAATGTAAATACCACAGCCTGTACAACTGCTGGAGGGAGGGGAGGGGGAGAGCAAGCAAAGGTCAAGTGTACACCTGTTATGTCGTAAATCATAGGCCATAAATCATACTAGACGCCTATTTCATTACTTTCATTTTAAATTAATCAATAAAACAAGGAGATTTACCCTCCACCCCCTGAAGTGATTTTGTTCTTTTTTTATGGGGTAGAGATCAGGTAAAAGAAGAGAATAGTGTTGGGTTACATTAATAAAGTTTTTGATTTGTAGATATTAAAAATAATAATAATAATAATAATAATTAGGCAAGTCGAACCTCTGACAGAATTCCTGAAATTAAAGCAAAGTTAAAAACTTCATAACAATCGTGTTCTTTACAAAGAGGTAGTGTGGCTTTTTCAGTTTGACCAATGGAGCACTGGGCTAGTTGGCAAAGGCAATGGGCTATTTGCACTCATCTCAATCTTTAACTATGGGGTACTGATTTCACTTCAAAACCAATACATTTCTGCTCGTAGTTGAGGTGCCCAGTAAATCCGTTTGAGATTTGGCAATTGTAGCCCTCCACTTTCATATGGTTAACAAAGTCTCAACCATTTGATGCCTTTTTGACCCAACAAAATCGGTAAAAGGCTTCTTCATCTTACAAAAATTGAAATGTAGGGGGAAGTGGAATTGATTAAAATAAATATAAGAATTCAGGAAGAACATTTATTTTCATTATATGAATGCGTATCTGAGAAATAGCGATCGATGTAGTTGTAGCCTATAGGCATAAAGTAGCTAAATGTACATAAACACTTAATTATAAACACCTGAAGTTTGAGACCCACATTGACTCCAATGTGCAAAAGGCTTGCAGAGATTGTTCTTCCTTCGCCAGCTGAGAGTTTAATATTTATCAATATTTTTTTGTCTTTATATTGAGAAAAAGAGAGTATATCTTAAGAACTGGGCTTCGTTTGCCAAATGCATCGTAAACATGTAGACAGAATTTATCTTACGATTGCTCTTTGTAGCCCGTTTCCCAAAGCTATCATAACGAAATAGAAAATAGATTTACGAGAGACTATATATATATATATATATATATATATATATATATATATATATATATATAAAGAACTTCACTGGATTATTCAAAGAACTTCACTGAGTAACCAATGTCCAGTAATTTCATGCCCTCAATGACCTCAGTTGAGTTTGTTAAATGGAAACAGTGCAAACGCACATGAAATGAGTGAAATTGATTGTGTAAAAGTAATTATTAAGTATTACAAAACACAATTTAGTCATGCAGGTAATTGTTGAATGTTTAAGAAAAAAATATTTTACATTTCCCAGAGAGGTAAATTACAGGCCAATTTCTACAGATACGAACAGCTATAATGACGTAACAACGAGCGACACACACACACTCACATTTCAGCACTTCACATTCAGACAGCGACTATGTGAAATATCATGTCAAAGTCATAAACTGTCATATCAAGCTGTGAAAGTGGCTGTAGACTGTGAATACATGATTGCCTACTGTGGAAAATAACTTAAAAAAAAAACAATGTGGAATCTGTGTCCTGTTCTGTGTCATGTGACATCATAAAGCCATTTTTTTTAAACTGAACATTAAGGGTAACCGAGTTTGATCAAGCAAAGTTCATGTTGTTTTTCACCAAACGCCATTGAAAAGAAACTCAGATAAATACTTCAGTGTGGACAGTTTTATTGAATGGTTCATGTATGTCTCATCTCTGTCATCAGAATGATAAAACAACTTAGAAAGAAATGTAGCATTTAACTGACAAGAAAACAAACATTACAAATACTGTTTCCTCCTTGCAATCAATCAAACAATCAGTAATCAATAAATAGTCAAATAAATACATAAATAAATAAATAAATAAATAAATACATACATAAATAATTAAATACATAAATAAATAAAAGCATTTTTGACCAGGAAAATTACTATTCGGATGAGTTAATCTGGAGGATGTCATTAAGAACACTCAGGAGCTCCTTTCGGACCACCTCCCATGCGCAGAAACTGTAATCCTGATGGATAAAAGAAGACAGCGATTGATATGAGCTGTACGTTTTGTATTTAACTGAGATATGTTTGAGAAGGCTGCAGATCGATTTGTACCTTGTTTCTAAGAAGAG
Organism: Moxostoma hubbsi; assembly: GCA_032164185.1. Taxonomy (NCBI): domain Eukaryota; kingdom Metazoa; phylum Chordata; class Actinopteri; order Cypriniformes; family Catostomidae; genus Moxostoma; species Moxostoma hubbsi. Next base: position 30,612,694 of record JAVLUX010000024.1, on the reverse strand, counting down.
TGGCCAATTCTTCGAAATAGTTTCTCAAGGCATCGTCTATTGCAGGAAAATCGTCCACGGGTCCGTGCGTCTCCCCCAAAATCTGCCCAAGTATAAGTCATTATTACAGAGTTACAGGTATGTTCACACATCCATGCAATAGATTTAAAATAAAATAGACGTGACAGAAAATATAACAGTCTGCGTTAATACATTTTCCCTTACACATTTGTTATCTTCTTTTAAGCGATAAACTTTGTGCCGGAAAGCATCCACTTTCTCCGGGACCCAGGATCCAGGATGGGTCTCGTTCGCAAACAAAGAGTCAATGTGCCCCATGATTGTATACACTGCGATTTTCTGCAAATCAATAAGCAGGAGCAGTTAGACAACATCACATCTAAAACACTGAATTATGTCTTGGAACTAATGCATGGGAATGGTCGTGGTCTTGATTTGTTTTGATTTTACCTGATTTAAGACGTTTGATTGCAGAGCAGATTTAGGAAACGTTATCTCGACGTTTTCTTCCAAGCATTCACGAGGGAAAAGGCCTCCCTATCAACAAAGACAGGACATAGGTTAGGACATGTGTGAGACAAGTAATGAAAGAAAAGGAAGAGAATAAAGAGACAAACTCAACATACCATATTCTCAAGTAGATTGTGAGATGATTCCACATGGTCCCACCGAATAATGCACTTTGTTGGCATTGAACACACTTGCGAATAAATAAGAAATGAACACAGCAACATCAAACGTACAAGTGCCATTTTGTAGATTAATTCAAGATCGGAGATCACGAAATAAGTTAAAATAAAAGAAAGAGCTTTAAGAATGGCACTTTTTCACGAAGGCTGTTGAAACTATGTGTGATGAGAGAGATGCCAATCGTTCGTTTTATACAGAATTGGTCCGTGAATGGAAAATGTTGAATTAAATCACAACCGTTTTTGAGCCACAGCACTTTCGACTTTCTATTTCCTTCTACACAACTCTCTCCGTTATTGTGGCTGGCAAGAGGAAGTGGTCTGTGGTCTGCTATCTATCTATCTATCTATCTATCTATCTATCTATCTATCTATCTATCTATCTATCTATCTATCTATCTATCTATCTATCTATCTATCTATCTATCTATCTATCTATCTATCTATCAACTCTGTCTATCTATCTATCTATCTATCTATCTATCTATCTATCTATCTATCTATCTATCTATCTCTCAACTCTGTCTGTCTATCTATCTATCTATCTATCTATCTATCTATCTATCTATCTATCTATCTATCTATCTATCTATCTATCTATCTATCTATCTGTCTGTCTGTCTGTCTGTCTGTATCTGTGTGTCTATCTATCTATCTATCTATCTATCTATCTATCTATCTATCTATCTATCTATCTATCTATCTATCTATCTATCTATCTATCTATCTATCTATCTATCTATCTATCTGTCTGTCTGTCTGTCTGTCTGTCTGTCTGTTCATATGTCTGTCTGTCTGTTCAATCAGTTCACTGAGAAGCTTTTAATCTTCCGGTAAGTACTTTAAAGATCTCTGGACTATTTTTCAGTTACCCCATCATAAGGAAAAGGTTTGGGACTCTTGAAATGTCTTGAAGTTCATAAAATGGTATTTTAGGCTCTTTTAATGGGTGTCTGCAGGATCTCAAGAGGGCTCTGCCAGTGTGGCAGTTGAGGAACCCTGAATGGTGCCTTGAGCATCTTTTAATTTTTTTACAGTGATGGGTCCTGCCGCCCTGCTAAGAACCTAAAATCTGTCCTTGATCTCAATAGAGACACTGGTCTTGTCTTAGAATACGTTTTACTTTTTCAGCCAGACAATTCAAATTTCAACACAGCACTAAATAAACACTTACTCGTTATTAGGCATCTTTGAACAAAGGTTAATCGGTGCATTTAATTAGTTTGAACATCGGCAACATATTTTGCCTTTAGACACCGTATATATTTATGATCAAATAGCTTTGGTCTTTGGACATCAATATTACTGCTTAACTTTGAAATGATGTGGAAAAAAATAACTAAAGCAGAAGTAAAGCTTTGCGTCTGGTACCCAAATTATAAACCGCAATAGACTATTGAACAGGAATTTCGACTGTGTGGTGAATTGTGTGGAAATGCGTTATTTTCTTTTCTTTTTTGAACGTTTTGACCTCGACTCAACCTTATGGGTCCCTTTTCTGTGCTTCATAGTTATAGTATTTTTTGCAATATGAACTCTTCATCTTTAGCAGGGAACTAAAGGACCTCAATGTGTCATCATGCCACACGAAACGTGCGCGGCATTTTTACGTTTCACTCTAAACCCGAAAATGGCTGTTTGGCAATCCCCATGTCTTTCAATGAATGAACGGTTAATGTTCTTACAATCAAAAAAAAAAGAAAAAGAAAAAAGAAAATGGGAAATCGAAATATCCATTTGATGTATTGCAACAACCCACAACAAAACCTCATTGTAACTGCCGAATGATCCACCGCATCGCATTCAGCTCCCACGCACCAGACCACACGAGCACAAGCTCTCGCTCGATGAATGAAATTCTGTAGACTCAGCGCTTGTGGCATGTTGGGTTCCATTAGCGACTAATAATGAGTGTTCATAGTCTTGTAAATGCCACACCGTCATCATTCAATACAGGAATATTCCATCTTTAAGCGTAAATTTTTATTTCGCATCGTTTATTGAGCATCTGGAAAAAAGTCGGCATAGCGTGCATAATTGTGGGACAGAGCCCGAAAATAAGTTTCCTCTAAATACATCATCATGGAATTGCATAAACAGGGAAAGTACAAGGATATTACAAATGTTTAATAGCATATTGCATGAAACAAACGATGAAAGAATCAGAGATAAAATGCAAGCCTTGGTAGAAAACTATATATATATAAATAACTGTTTTAGAGAATTACCAACTACAGGATACAGTCTTTCCAGTGTCTAAGAACTTCTCTTCTCACATGGCTTAATATTTGTAGTTCTGACGGAGAACATTTTTAGGCTAATCTATTAGTTTTGCTATACAGTGGTGATCCATTGATACCTTAAATGAGATATTTCTACTTGGCCTTATCCTTAAAAATTGTTTTGTTGGTCTAACCTAATAGGGTTAGGTTTATTCCGACATGTTAAAGCAAATCAATCAAAATGGTCAAAAACGCTCCTCAAATAAATACAATTCAATTCAATTTAGCAAAAGTTTTAGGTTTACATTTTTGCATTGTATTTTGTCCTCACAAAATAATAAGCCTTTCAGAGCGAAATATGTAATCCACCAGAGGTTCCCAAACTTTTAGCTGCACCCCTTTCTAGTGCTTTTTACCCCACGGAACCCCAACCACGGAGAAAAAAATATAATAATAATACTAATACTACTACTACTACTACTAATAATAATAATAAAATGCGATTGAAAACACAGCTTGATATTGATATAAATATTTACAAATTAAATTAAAATAATGTTGCCGTCAAGTGTTTCTCCTAAACATTGCTTCACGTTTTTAAAGTAATTATTCAAGATCTAATAATAGAGTAATAAAACAGAGAACAGAGTCAACAGTGCTTTAAGTTTTTTTTAGGAACAGTAGCAATTAATCATTTAAACATTGTAATGTAAAAAATTATTATTATTTTTTTAATTACATGAAAATATAACAATTTAAATGTATTGTGTGATTATTAAATACACATGAATAAAGATTCAATACAGTCAGAGTTTGACTGAAAAGCAGACCCGTTATTGAAACCATCTCTCTGCAATTCAGGATTAGCTTTGCCTTTATTTAGTCAAGCACGTTTATGAACAATTCTCGTCAACCGTGCAACAAGAATCCAAGATCAAACTAATTTGCATAAAGTAAAAATATTTGCTAAAGACCTTCAATTAAGAGGAAGGGAAGAGACAAACGATTATCCAACATTAAAGCCTGTTGTTTAATACATTATAGCCTGCGTCCTGCTCAATGTGTCACTATCGAACCCCTGTGTTTGAAGAACGAGGTAGAGATTTATTTTTTATCCAGTGAAAAATAAACTACCAAGTATGATTAAAAATAAATAAATACATAAATACAAATTGGTAGGGTACAACGGGCCTAAAGCTACATCTTTTTTTGTTTATTTAAGTCTATTTAAACTTATTATTATTATTATTGATCTATCTATCTATCTATCTATCTGTCTGTCTGTCTGTCTGTCTGTCTGTCTGTCTGTCTATCTATCTATCTATCTATCTATCTATCTGTCTGTCTGTCTGTCTGTCTGTCTGTCTGTCTGTCTGTCTGTCTATCTATCTATCTATCTATCTATCTATCTATCTATCTATCTATCTATCTATCTACATTCTTTATAAAAAATATATTCCCCCAAAAGTTAGAAAAACAACAACAATGTGTTTTATTGAACTACCTTGAACATGACTGAAAATAACATAAAAATGTTGTCTCAAAATAAATGTGATAATTCCAGGGATTTTCATAAACTACTTATATTAGTTATATATAACATAGATAAAATTGCCTCAAAATCAGCCTTTAGATATGTCACACACAGTGATCTCATAGATCAGGACTATTTTGAAGTGCATAGAGACAAACAGGTATTTTGAAAAGTGGTGTGGTGGTTTGTGTTGCTATTTAGTGTTGTGGGAGAAAATCAAATAAAATTTGACTTTTAATCCAGGTGGCCTTTAGCACCATAGTAATCTATTAAGTAATCTGGGTTTGTAGAAAACACTTGGCTTATTGAGAAAGATATCAACAAAAATCATATTCAATAAATAATATTTATTCCTAAATTTTATAAAGATATAAAGAAAATACATAAACAAATAAATAAATGCATTAAATAACATTAATACAAATAATACATATGAGGACTTAAAATATGTACATGACTGTGTGTAAAATAAAGCAAGAAAGCCAAAATATCAGAAAATATAAAAAAACATTCAAATATACCTGATAATCATACATATAGCAGAATTACTGACTTTATTGACATTAATAAATACATTATTCAAGATGCTGCACTTATTTTTGAAAATCAGCGAACAAGACAATGACTTCATCTCAGTTTAGCTTCGGCACAAAGGCCAACCCTATCCTAGAGACAAAATAAACAGGGTTCAGTTTGTCCATTTTGACAGGTATGTGTGAGAAACATAACTAGCTTGCTTCAACTGATTTGTTCAAGTTTTCATAAAGAACACATAAGGTAAACTTTGTCACAACCTTGCACAAATCTGTGCTACATTCTTTGAAATGAAATATAAAAGTGAGATAAACAGTTTAAGAAAGCATAAACAAAATTCAGTTCATTAAGTTTTTGGTCACAAGTCTTTGTTTGTTCGTAACTCCATTTCACTCGATGGAAGATGTCACTAGGCAGTTCTTTCCTCCTGCCATCAATTCTGTCTTTTAAAATCTCAGCAGGTTACTTGGATGACTTGCAATGATGTCCATTCTCTGAAGGTGTCTTTTCACAGCTCTCTGGATCGGCTCCCACCCCTCAGCACTGTATTCCTTGAAACACAAGTGGAAAAACTCTTGATGAGTAAAAAATGACAATGCATTTTATGTTGAAGAAATTTTCTATTCTTTTTTGTTTTGACAAAGAGGCATTCACATTACAGAAGAGCATACAATTTGCCATTAATGTTTAATGGTCTAATTACAGGGACAATCCCCCCGGAGCAACCTGGAGTTAAGTGCCTTGCTCAAGGACACAATGGTGGTGGCTGTGGGGATTGAACTGACAGCCTTCTGCTTAACAGTTTAGTGCTTTAGCCCACTACGCCACCACCACTCCACACCGGGTTGATCACCGGGTTCCGTTCCTGCATGACTCTCAAGTCTGCATTGCCCGGTTGTTGACCCAGTTTCACAGTCTGTAGGCAGCTTTTGGGATTTTCTAAGTTCTCTTTGTCATACCTCTGTGCCAAGGTGGCGCTGAGGCAGTGGGAGGAGAAGCTTGCCTTTGTGTGAAATTCAACATCCTTGTCTGGGTAGACGAGGAAAGGGCTGAACAGATCTTTGCCTTCAGTTCTCTGAAAGCCTGCTCTTGCGGGTCTCCCCCTTCAAATACCATATCCTTCTGGAGGAGCTCAGTAAGGGGCCTGTTTTGTGTGTAGCTGACAAGGCTCACATCACAGGGCTCTGTCTGCAGTGGTTTACCAAATGAGAGCATTGCCCTTGCGACTTTTGCTAAAATCTCCTTGCACCTTAGGCTGATTTCAGACCCAGTTTCCAGTAATGCATGGAAGTCTATACATCTCCCTACCAACACTGAGGTGTATATGCGTCTGGCATTAATCTTGTGGACAAGGTCTCCCAAAAATTGAAGGAGCGGAGCATGTGTTTTGGGCATGACTGACACTGGGGATGTTGGGGTCTCCCCTGTGTTCTTCCCCTAGCCTACGAAGTAGACTCTGGCGATTGAGGGGGGAAGGGTCTAGCCTAGTCATGTTGGTGGATTGTCACTATTGGCCCCCTTGTGGTCTTCATCTGGCCTTTTGGGGGGACGGCGAGAAGTATTGCGGTGCTTCATCACGTCCGCTAGGTGTTTCTGGATGAGGCTGACCTCCCACTCCAGATCCCTCTCTTTCCTTCGTTTCCATTCCAATGTCTGGGGTTTTTCTCAACCCCAACATTCCTTTTCTTTGGAATGGGATTCCGTTCTTGGGGCTCTTGCTGAACCTGGAAGTTGGTCATTCCCTTGGTTCCTCCAACCCCCCTGTGGGTGGTTGGGCATGCGTTTTGGGACTGCTGCTTTGCTTCTTACTCTAGGTTGAGGCAATGCGTAGCCTTTAGCCTGCCCTCTTGGAAAACTGGATGTCTAGGACTCTGATATCATCATCTTGTTTATCAGTCAGACCCATGGTCGGTTCAATCTCCTGCATGGTCGGTTTACCCTGTTCACACATCAGTGTAACGTGGGTTCGCACGCAGGGGTGGAGATTATGGAGGAAGAGAGATCTGAAACCTCGCTCTTCTTCCAGACCTGGCTCATTACTTCCTTGGAAGTATGCGTTCTTTAAACACCTATAATACTCCCTGAGAGGCTCCAAACGCTTCTGTTTGATGCGGATGGCACTGAGGGTGGCTGATGTTTCATCAGTATATGGCGAGTACTCTTCGCTGAGAACCCTACAAAGCCTTGGGTAACTGTCCCGAATGTGCGGCGGTTGAGTCTCAATGAAAGCGTGGACGCTTCTGGAAGTTGTTTTTCAGATGAGCTTCAACTTCTCGTGTACCGAGGAAAGTTGGCAAGACAATGTTTGATTTCGCTGAAATCTTGCTGGGTCTTGAGCATTTTATGACCTTTGTAAAGGAGTCAAGATGGCGCATGCGCAGACCTGTGGATTGGTCCTGCTTGTATCCATCTGACTCGTCAGAGGATGAGTACCAGTGTCTGCCCCCACTGCCACAGCGTTGGGTGAGACCACTTCCTCCTCTTGGTGAGGGAGGAGCCCTGCTTGGGCGGGGCCTGACAGACACCTGAGGGGAGGATTGCAGAAGTGGGGCCTTGACTCCTGTCCCAAACAGGGATGCGCTCTAGCTCTGGGAATTGGGACAAAGGTTTTAGAATACTACAAGAACCATGGGTGGGGTATTTCACCGTAGTGCCGGTCTCTAAGTCCTCTGACCCACTCTTGTCAGAGGTGGGGTAGCGGAGCACTTCTTGAACCTTGGCCCGTGCGTCTCGGCTTTCCTGTTGGACTCGGTCGTCCGCGGCTTCTCAGCTATCTGTTTCAGCCAACTGGAGTCTTCCTACACACTCCTCCAGTCTGGAGGTCTCTGTGTAAGGCGCGAAAGCATGTATCTTGAGTGTTGCTCTCTGCAAGTGGGCCTTGTGGTGGTAGAGCAGGAACAGTTTGCCAACTACTTCCTGAATAGTGGATACCTTCCCTTTAGGATCATGTGCACTATCAACCACGGCGGCCATTTCAGCATCACACTAGGATTGTGTGTAGCTGTTAAGCTCCTCCCTTTCTTCTCTAGGGACAAGGAGGAGGTCAGCGACCTAGTTGGACAGTGAGGTTTCCTCACTTGACCAGGGAGCTTCAGCTCTGGATGCTGATGGGGACTGGGAATTCATATCTCCCTGGTTAGGTTCAAAAATGTGATGCTTGAGCTGAGTTTTGAAGGTGAAGATTGTATATATATATTTATTCAGCCAACGAAACCTGTTGCTCTGTGGAAAACACTGACGCACCAGTCGTAATCCCTAGAAGAGAATGCACAGCGGAGGACCACTTACTGGTCACTCAAGAGCAACTTCTTTGTATTATTAACTGTTTCTTGAACTGCTAATTAGGTATTAACAATCACTGTATCAGTACATCAGACTACTTTGTTAGTATCTAGCGACTGAATATTTCACACAAAAACAAATTAAACAAGAGTAATGAATTAGTACCAAACTAGCAACCACTAACACAACACTTGCAATAATTCACAACCACAACCAGCCTCGTGCCTTAGCAGTTTGGAATTCCTGAGGAAAGTGAAGCCAAGAGAAAATAAAAAATGGTTTATTTGCAAAAATATTGGAGAAAGCCAACAATTATCACGTCCTCACACGGGGCACCATTTTATGTAGGGTGCTACTGGTTGTTTAGATAAATTTTACTATCAGAAATTACTAATAATTATCAATTATTCATTAAATTAAATATTAGAATTTGATTCATCAAATTCTATCCTCGGGGCACCACTCTTTGGCAAGAGAAAATTGATAGTAAGTGTAGTGGTAAAAATATATTATGTTTTCCTTTGTTGTTCTTATGGTTTTCACCACCCCTGAGCAGGGTATGCAGGGTATCTGATGCGTAAACATTGTCCGAGAACCAATGTAAAGTGATGTTTATTTTGTAACGTTATACAATTAAATTAAATGAAATAAACCATATATAAACTGTTCATGGTCGATGATTGTATGCACAAGCCACCGGAACCCTCCTCAGGCCTTGATTTCACACACTTTTATAACTTTGCCCCCGTGACATATAGAGGGCACACACTCACAAAACATTAAAATGTTTCAAGTTTAAATTATAGTGAACAGAAATTAAATGGCAAATAATATTTAAATATAAACATATATTTATATGGCTCCTACAGTAAGTGACATCAAGTCTCATAAAAATCTACCCTGAAGGTTGTGTATTTCGATTAATAATCAAAAAGGGAAGAAACTAGTCAAATTATTGCCGTACGAATCCAACAGTAATCTTGTTACAGTTGGCTTCTAACAACAACACTTTAACAATACTGAAGTAATAAGGGAGTTCTTGACGTGGCGGAAGCTGGCTTCAACACAATATTCAACCAAACAACCAGGAGTACCTATTATAATAGAACAAGATTTATTATAATCAAACAGCAATGAACGCCATTGAATATAAATAACACAATAACATAAAATGGAAGTCCTAACTAAATAGTGGAGCTCTATGCTAGTGTATGGATGTATGTGGGTGTGTGTCTAGATTCGGTAACAAAGGAAACAAAATGGCAGATTAAACTTCACGTGGGGAACTAGTTTCAAAATGGGGGATCGGTTTCAACATTGAGAACTAGGTTCAAAATGGTGAACTGAATTCAAAATGGAAACTAGTTTCAAAATGGAGGATTAGATTATAATGGGCGGAGCCAACGATTATTTGAATATGTGGAGAGAAAAATGATGGCTGGATCAGATCCAGGTGATGGAGAATACCACATGGGGGTAGAAATGAGCAGGCACACAAAAAAACTGACCAAACAGGCGGGATAATTCGAAAACACCAGCCTGAGTCAGACATAAACAGCAGTGCGGCTCCCTCCATGAATTTCAGTGTGTGTGTGTGAGAGAGAGCGAACGAACAAACAGGGGTGCATACAATTTAACAGAGGATAAACGCTGGTAACAGCGCGACGTAATCTCAATACCACGATGGCAAATTGTCACTATTGAGGATCTCACGAATCAAAACAGCAAAACAGCGATCAGAGTTAAACATACAAGATTACACTCAAAACATCAAACATTCAGCATAAATATACGATTTAGTTGTACAAGAAAAGTCACAGTTTCTAAACTAAATCTGCCCAGATATCAAGCCTTACTTAGGAAATCCTGTGTGATTTCAGCAAGGGTAAGTCTTTTGAATTCCTTTTGCATTGAGCAGTCAGGAGAAAACGATCTGGAATCGGTCATTTGTCTTGCGAACGACAGCGACGCGTCTCTGCTTTGTTCCTCGGGTCCAGTGACAGAGAGAAATGCAGGAGATGGGAAACAAGGGAGAAGGTAAGCTGGTCGCCTTTCCGTTTTCTAAATAAATTCACTGTTGTCTTGCAGTGAAAATGAATGAACCGCTTGTAATACGTATAGACTAGACTGGAACAAAGCTAAGTTAATCTTATACCGTGGCCAAATGGTGAGGTTCGAAAAACGTGGCCCCTTTGTCCAGAAGGAGTCTCTTTTCACACCACAGGCTTAGAAGCTATGCACAGAGAGATCGAAATCTTCTTTCTTCTTTTATTTTATTGGCGGACTGGAGGTATGAGTTGATGGCTACCCAGTCTGTAAAGTTTGCTGCAAAAATTATTGGCTCAGGCGGAAAAAAACTACAAACCTTAATCACAATCTCCGTGGGCACCATCCCACGGATTTTGCGGAGATGCATGTATGTGGAAATACAGTACAAAGGATAATAAATTATAGCCCGTTTCATAAAAACACACGATTCATGGTATTTTTTACATGATTTGTAATGACTAGTTTATATATATATATATATATATATATATATATATATATATATATATATATATATATATATATATATATATATATATAACAATAAATTAAGTTAAATAACTATTGACTTATTCTTAAGCCTTGTCTGCTTAGTTGACTGTTGAGTGCGCGGCACTAAAGCCATGTAGCGATTGCTCAATTACCCGTTAAAAAAATGGCAGTGGAGCAATTTTAGGTGGTCCTTTTAAAGACTAGGTGTGACGTTAAAAAAGCTTGCTATGTGTAAACACGCTGGTTATTTGCCTCTTTGGCGGCATGCTTATGCGAAGAAATATCACATAAACAAATTACGGTTAATGCCCCACGCACCGCGGGCGATGTGGTGGTGTCCCGTACACCAGTGCGCGCAATAACGAGAGAACCTTTGTGTGAGAGTGGGCTCGGGGTTTCGTCTGACTCAGCTGTTTCTTGAATCGATACTGTGTTTTATTTCTTTCGACCAGCTGTCGGTCTTGACCGTTTCCAATGCTACCAAGCTCTGAATAATAATAGGCTAATTATAATCTAATAATAGTTGGCTAATAATTATTCAACATTTAATTTATTGTTATAAATAACCTATTGGTCCGTTATTGTTCTGAGCTTATCTGGGCTTTGAGAAAATATATTACATCAAGTGAGAAATATTAAGTTAAGTTAATAACATGTCTAATAGACTTATTGGCTTTAGAATGACGTCAATATGAAGCTGGTCATCGATTAGAACATTTTTTTAAATTCTAGATCCAAACTAAAATTCTATCTATCAAATGGTTTTCCCAACACACTCTTGAAATGATTCAGATTTATCTGCACATTTAAATTGTATGAACAATTTACAGCAAACATTAAAATTCTGTTTGCATGGAATGTATAGGAATTTTTTAATCTTTGCGGTATATAAAATTAATTCTCAAATCTGTGAAAGATCCCACAAATTGTGTTTATTATCGACATATCAGTTTATTAAATTCCGACTAGACAAGCTTTTGCGACTATTGAACGAATCTGGTCAAAATGGCTTTGTTAAAGGTAGCATCCCATCATATACACCGTGGTCTGTACATTGGCCAATACATAAAAAAGAGAGAGCATTTGATAGGGTTGAGTGGGGCTACCTTTTTGATATGCTTTTTTTTTGGCATTGGTCCATACATCAAATAAAGGGTAAGAATGTTATATTCAACCTTATGGCAGAGGACTTGACAAATTGTTGACCATTTATCTTTACAGGGGAACAAGACCCCTTTCGCCCCTTCTTTTTGAACTAGCCATTGCACCATTGCTGTACGTAAGCATATATCCGTAGCCTACATCAGGGATTACAGCTGGAGACCTGGAAAACACAATAGCTTTTTACGAAAATGATATTAGGCCTATATTATTTTAATCTAACTTGAAAACGTCAATGCCTTTCATAAGTAGTCTAGTCAGGGGCGAGGCTAGCCCCTTTTTAGGGGTGCTTCAACACCCCTAAAAAGGAGCTCAGCACCACTAAAACTTGGAGTAAGAAATGTTATTCTAAAATTTGTGTTCGTCTTTTTGTGTCTCCGTAGTTTGTGGTTTATAATGTATGTGTTAAGGATGAAAATGAAAACATCCCCGCTTAGCAAATAGTGTCATCCTCTTCTCTTCTTCTACTTCTCCTCTGTACCTGCACTGCGCTCAGCACGACCGTCATCCAGCGCGAAACACACGCAGAGTGAGAACCCGTTATGTAGTGTTGTGAATCAACTAAGTAGCTCCAAAGCTGTCTCACACTTCTTTCCTTTTACCTAGAGTTGTTCCGATTCCGAAACCATATCGGTGAGTACTGGAGTCAGTATCCTGAATCACCATGGTACACCTATAATAAGTGTTTATTTTCGGACTATTTTAGTCCAGCGGGTCGCCGCCGCTGTGGAGTAGCACAGGACCTGGCTGACTCGTCCATAGTCATAAACGGAGAGAAGTAGCGCCGGTTACAATGTTCTTCCGCAAGACGCATGCAGTTCTGTTTATTAACTGCTAGAGCGTGAAACAAAAACAGCAGCGCGACAAATAAACTGCATACCTGTGTAGTGCGTACGTGTGTCTCTGTTGTTAAAGTTTATCGTTAATTTGATACTCATTTTAACAATCGGGAGTCATGTAAACATGACGTCACGTGCGTCTTTTCTGGTCAGTCGTCATGGAAACATGAAGCCCTGGCGTTTGGACCAGAGTGAAAACAAACGACATATCACTGTATACTACCAGTATGTGTGAAAACACTCACTGTGGCTTTTTAAATGAATTGTTATTCATTCCTAGATTTATGTCTGTTATTTTTCAGTTGTGACTGACTATCAAACTATTTAAAAAACTGTATTTTTTCATTCCTCACACACAGAGGATTTAAACTGAACCAGGCTTAACTCCTGAACTCCTAGCATTACTATCTCTCTCTCTGTGTGTGCGTGTGTGTGTGTGTGTGTGTGTGGCCTGCCAGTGAGCAATGGACATACAACAATTCTTTAAAAGAAAAAAGACAGATTCAGGTGAGAGACTAGGGACAGTCCATAATGACCTCTGTCTTGTTTTTTTTTTTTTTTTTTTGTTCTTCTGAAAAGTGTTAAGCTAAAGTAACAGATAATGCAAACCAGCTATCTGTTGTTGTGTCAAATTACTTATCTAGGCAATGGTCCCCAGCTTTTTTATTTATTTATTTCAAACCCACAATGGAGAATACAGCTTCTCTTGTGAAAGGAATTTGTGATTTAAAAAAGTTTCTAAGCCCAATAATAATAATAATAAAGACATTTAAAATGACACGCCTCTGTGTGCCTTTTGATCATATCCTTAGAATCTGTAAATGGTCTCCATAACATTTTTGTGACATGACAAACTGACCTCAACTCTCCTGTCTACAATATATTTGTGTATGATTGTCAGTGCCAAGGGAAAGAGAGGGAGATGGAGAAGGAGAAAGGGAAAGGGAGAGCATGCAGAGCAAAACAGTTATACTCATACTCCTATACTAACTTATTAGCATTAAGTAGCCTATATTACATTTACTTTTTGCAACATTATTTTACACCACATTTTTTCATAATAAAGGAGGAGGAAAACAACAGGGAGAGTCCATAAGGGATGAGAGGGAATTGACTAGTGAAAGAAATGAAGAGACAGAGGGAGTGCAACATAGAGACCACCAAGCCAAAGCAGCAGAGACAGAAGAGAGCTGTTCAGACTTAGGGGATAAGGACACTGGTCCTAAACAGTTAAAGCTGTCTCAATATCCTCATACTCAGTTTGGCACACAAAAAAGAGGTGTTGGGTGCTCAGCACCCCTAAAGCTCTGACCCTAGAATCGCCCCTGATGTCTAGTTAAATACTTTGGTGATGTTTGAGTTTACAACGTGAACGAGAAAATAATCTCTGATTTAGAATCAGAGAGACTCTCCCTCGATAGACCCCCAGAAATGCTCATTAAGGTTTTAAAAACACTAGTGTTAATAGCACCCCTGATTTAAAGAATAGATTTTTTCGAATATGCGGCAACACATTGAAGCGCTGCTTAAAGGAATGTTCAATCGATCAAGTTATTTAGCACAATAAAAACATCAATATTAGACAACTGTGCTGTATAACCATAATAAAATAAATATCACAAAAGTAAATCACAGAAATACATCAACACAGCTGTGCTGTACCAACCGCAATGCAAGATAAAGAGGTACATCAAAGCACATCAATTAAATCAGTTTTCATCTTTGGACTATAAGGACAATCTTAAGCCATTAAATGAATGAAATGTTCCGGGTTCAACACAAGTTAAGCTCAATATTCGTGGCATAATGTTGATCACCACAAAAACATATTTCGACTTTTCTTTGAAAAAAAAAAAAAAGCAAAAATCTTACAGTGAGGAAGTAAACCAGTCATTAAGCACTAAATACTGACTGTTCATAAATATAGACAAAAGACACGAACAATATGCTTTTTAACTTGATTCCAGTGTGATAAAATCACAATTTCTGTATAAAATTATGTCCAATTTTACTGCTTCGTTGCCAAGACGAGGTAACGCTGTAAACCTTAAATAATCCGTAAAAATGATGATTAAACTACTTTACAACTCAAATGATACACAAGTGTCAACAAAAGTAGAAAACTATTGCAAGTGCTTTTTTAAAAACTACAAGTTTCATATTTCTGCCTTTAAACCCTCCAAACATTGGCCTCATTCACTTCCATTGTGAGTGCCTCACTGTAACCTCGATTGTTGGAGGGACAAGTCCAAATTATTTGGTAATCAACATTATGCCACAAATGCTGTCAACAAAAACTTGTTTGGTAAGATCCGATCAAAAGACTATAAACTAATTAACTGGGACTAAAATAAAATCTTATTATTTTATACCCACCAAGTAGGCTTATATCATATTATATGACTTGATCGAGTTATTTCTCATAAATCAATTTTGATCGATTTCCTTTGGACGTTTTCCATTTAACTGTGAATAATTTCTAATTTCACCAAAAGTCATATGTAGCAAAAATCAGGATTTGACAACACAATACAAGAGTTCAATTCAATACAAGAGACACTTTATTTTAAAATGTTTTTATTGAAAAAGTCAAGAAAATATACAAAAATAAAAAAAACAAAGAGCTAAAATGACTGTTTAATCTTTCTGGCTGGGAACTGTCCAGTGCTGAATAGATCGAAAATGGTGATGAAACATTGTGACGCAATTCGAAAGTGAAATAGACACGGAGTTTTCCGTTACAGCAAACAGACTTTGACGCAAAATACTCTGTCCCAGATAGGCTAAATAAATAAATAAATACATTCATAAATAAATACATAAATAAATAAATACATACATAAATTATGTGACTAAATATTAAATAAATAAAAAAATACAATTACATGAACAAATAGAGTTCTGGGTGCTCATAACATTATGTCGGAGTTTTGCGTCAATATGAACTTCAGAGTGCGGAGAATCTCCTTCCTCATGATTTCCCATGCGCAGTAACTAAAACCCTGCACAGAAATGAACGACATTCAGCATAAGAATGTTTATAATAATATACCAAAAGTCTAAAGTTATATTGTTTGGGGATTCAAGCGTACCTTTTCTTTCACAACTGTGGATATGAAATCAAAGTAAGCTTTGAGTGCAACATCTCTGCTGGGGAAATCCTGTGTCGCTTCAGACTTACTCATCACCTATTTTGGCAAACACACAGTAACATCAAAAAATAATGCTGACTGGCACGAGTGCAATTAGACGTTTTAAACAATCAAATTTGAGGAGTTTAGGCAACACTTACGCATTTGCTGTCCTCAATCTGGCGGTATATGATGTTTTGAAAGTCATCCAGCTTTTGCGCATTCCACTGGTCGGGAACACCATCATTCTCAAACAGTGTGCCAATATTCTGGAGTGTCAGGTAAATGGCTTTTTCGACACCAGTAACCTTAATCAAAAACAGTAAGTGTCGCATTACAGATGTTTAGTTTAATATTGATCACGGAACATTTGTGACCCAAAACTTTTCGTGCAAAAATGTTACCTGCTGTGTATTGTTGGACTGGAACACATATTGGGGAAAAGGAATGGAAACATGGTCCTTCAGGCATTGCAAAGGAAAAAGACCCCCCTAAAGCAAAATGTAAATTCGTTAGGTGGAATTATTTTTATTGAATAAATAAATAGCAACATTTCCTCACGTACCATCGTTTCTATAAGTGTGTATGACGTCTTCATTAAGTGCTTGTTGAGGATGCAGTTTGTTGGCAATGACCAAACCTGCGCAAAGCAGACAATAGTGCACAGCCAGGCCATAAGATGGTGATCCATTTTGACAGATGCCTGTATAAGGAGGCAAAGACCTTACTAGTTAAACTGATCTGTCCGATAAAGTTCAAACACAATTATAGGATATAGTAACCAAGTCATTAATAATCAGAAATGGATTGCTCACCTCGATGAATTGTCGGGTTTGCTTCACAAGTTGTGCTTTTCGTTATGTGAAAGACTCATAGGACTACAGTTTATATACAACATGCTTGCACAGATAAAAAAGTGAAAGGGGTGATTTCACACTTATTCGCTACATCCGAATGGAAATGCCGGGACGATGGAAGAATTTCGTTTTCGAGACGTCTTAAACTCCTATTTGATACTTTCATTCAAGTGAATTCACAATGAAGACATTTTTCCTCTTGATTCATATTAAGTTGATTTTCATTAGATTTGTTATTAATAGGAAAAGATTTACATAGTATCTAATAGCCCAATGTATAAACGACAACACAGACAACAGAATAAGTAAGAATAAGATCCCAGAATAAGATCCCCATAGGAGGAGGCGTGACAGTTTCTGTGCACTAGGGCCCGCAAGATACAAGTTACCCCACTGGTTGTGTTTATATTTTACAATGTCGATACTTTAATTTGACCAAAAATATATCAAGCATGAAATGTTTTCATTTAGGCTGCACATATCCAAGGTGCGTAAACTGCCATTTCAGTCAACAGAAGATGCTTATAATTGTATATTATAAAATCTTCCAAGATAGGGAGAGCATTACTGATTTGATCTTGGAGTGAACCTAATTTATCTTAATGGGAGTCAAGTGTAACTGTGTTCTGAGTTTATTATGGTATGTAATAAACTAATAACTATTTGTGGCATATGGTTGGTACCAAATGTCTGTGTGTTTGTGACAATGACAGAGCATTTTTCTTTTATTCCTGGTCTTGAGCCTAAAACCTCAAACCAGATTACAACCAAAAAAGCTTGCAGACTGTTTAAAACCTGCCACCATAGTTTATCAACATTTTTATTTTGTTATTTTGACTAAATGAAACTGTTTTTGATATGAGCATTTGTCTTAAGTTAGGTACTGTTAAGGTCACATAGACCATGGTGTAGTGCTGCGTAAAAAATGTTGCAGTTTCAAATGCTGATTAAAATGTGTTTTAGTTTTGAAAGCTGAGCAGAGAAAACACTGTGTGTCAAGTAGGCACAGGTGCAATGTGTGCATTTGTTGATACCAGATCTTAATTTCATCCCAACATAGAGCAGCTAACAAAGCTGAAATGCCATGTTACTATAAGTCTATAGCTTGAATTCATGAAGCCCCAGAACAAAATTTTTGTTTTATCTTTATCAGGTACACCTGATCATCTACTTATTCATGTGATTATCTAATCAGCCAATTGTGTGGCAGCAGTGTATTGTATAAAATCATGCCCTTATGGGTCAGGAGATTCAATTAATGTTCACGTTAGTTATCAGAATGGGGAATAATGTGATCTCAGTGATTTAGACCAAGCCATGATTTTTGGTGCCAGGTGGGACAAACAAGAATCACTAGATTGTGTAGAGATTGGTGCAAAAAAACCAAAACAAACAACAACAAACAATGAGAGGCAGTTCTGTGGATGAAAACACCTTGTTGATGACAGAGGTCAACGGAGAATGGCCAGACTGGTTCGAGCTGACAGAAAGTCTACATTAGCTAAGATAACCCCTCTGTTCAATTGCATTGACCAGAATAGCATCTCAGAATGCACAACATGCTGAACATTGAAGCGGATGGGCTACAACAGCAGAAGACTAAGTTGGGTTCCACTTCTGTCAGCCAAGAACAGAAAGCTGAGGCTGCAGTGGGCCTACCATTTGTGTAGCTCAGCAGAAATCCAGATTTTTCACACCAGGCAATGTTCTTAGCTGAAAGCAGTGGTTCCCAGAGGGTCATTCTTTTGCTGTAATCCATCAGCCTCAATGTTCGATGTGTTGGATGTTCAGAAATGCTTTACTGCACAGCGTTGTTGTAACGCATGTTTATTTGGGTTACTGTCACCTTCCTGTCAGCTTGAACTGGTCTGGCCATTATGTCATTAACAATGCATTTTCGCCCACAGATCTGCTACTCGATGGATGTTTTTTGTTTTTCGAACAATTCTCTTTACAATCTTGAGACTGTTGTGCATGATAATCCGAGGAGATTAGCAGTTACAGAAATACTACAGAAATTCCACTTTAAGACATCAGTATCGGAGACAGTGAAAAGCCGTCTTAAGAATGATTATTCACTGGGGTTCATAAGTTTTGCCCTTGGTTGTGTGAATGTGTCATGGTCCTCTCATTCTGTTAGTCTGGGTTTTAGTCTGACAGGACCGTGGTATTATCTGCCCATGTCTGTCTTTGTTTGAGTGCTTGGTTTTGGTTATATTCCCTGCCACGCACTCTTCTGTCTGTTGCGTTTCATGTCGGGAGTGTGGTGTCTGGGTCCTGACTTCCTCTCTAGTTTGGTTCCGGTCTGTCTGTTAATGATGTGGGTGCATCGTGCTTATGTCATCTTTGCTGCATGTACTTGTGTCGATAAAATATGTCGGTCTTTGTGCCAGTCTATCGTGGCACGTTGCTCTCAATTTGAGCTGCGTGCCCGGGTCACCAGCTATCTTCATGTTTGTGCTGATGTTTGGTAATTTCAGTAAGGTGTTGGGTGTGTATGTGTGGCCGAACTCTCACACTTGTGTCTTCTCTCTTCTTGTGTGGTGACTGGCATGAATGTATTTCACCTCATTTTCTTGGTGATGTGCGCTCATGCCAATCGGATGTTTGCATTCTTGTGAGAACACGCGGCTTTGTTATAGTTTCTGTATCGCCGCATGCTTCTCTGTCTTACCTCACACCCCACCTCCTTGTTTGATCATTATTGTTTAATTAGTAGCACCTGCCCTACATTAACCCACTTGATTTTTCTCCCTATTTCAGTTTCCTTGTGTGTGCTGTCCAGTGCCAGTTCTTCTTGTTATCTAGTAAGTCATGTATGTATGTTCCAGTGCTCTTGTTGATCCTGTTTTCCAACCTGGTTCGGTTCGGTCCATTCGGTCCTGATTCCCATCATCCTCTGCCCCAGTTACTGGATTACTTTTTCTCCTACAGAGTGGTTTTTGTCCTCCCCTCTTGGGTGTCTGTGTTTGTTTATAAATTAAAGTTTTTTGTTTTTACTATTTGGGTCCTCATTTCTGCAAAATGTGACAGTACGTGCATGCAGGTTTTAGTCTTTATGCCTGAACATTGTAGTTATTTCCATTTTCATTTTTCCATGCAAGAAGACCATGTCGGTAAAACACAGATCGTTATCCATGGTTTGTTTCTGGTGAAATACAGTGACTGCCATATTTTAAGCACATGGGTATAGTGAAGAGACCCCAGTGAAAATTAGAGGGAAGTGAAAGGGTGTGCATACAAATGATTACGAAATAAATGAAAATCACATGATCCTCCCTCCCTCAAGTTAAAAATAGCACACACCGAGTTAAGAGGAATTAAGCACTTTCGGTTGGTTTGCCCAGCCACCTGAAGTAGTAAATGTCCTACAAAGAAAAGCACAGACACAATCGCAAATTCAGACCTCTCAAAAGTGATGAAATAATCATTAGGATTGTTTTATGAATCATATACCATTTACAGTGAGGAGCTAATTTACTGCTTTCACAAGCCAATGCTAAGCCTAAATGATTAGACATTTTAAATACAGGTAACCTTAGAATAACTTTAATTAAAATGTCATTAACAATCATAAGAACTCTTAATAGGTAATGCATGAATCCAATTTGAATTATATTTTTTCAAGGAAATAAGTTGACTCATTGTTTGTCATTTCAGTCATATAAAAGTGAATGCTGGAGTTGTAGAAACATATACAGGAACACATGCTCACGCTGAGATTCACTAGACATGTCATGCCCACCATATGCAAATCAAACGGACTTCTTTCGTATATTCAAATAAATTGAATTGAAAGTTCCCTTACAGTATCAAACACTGCCACCAGGTGGCCGTTAAGATGACAAGTAAGTTGTTACTGATTTTTTTAATTATTATTAAAAAAAAAATAATAATTTTATCACAAGTACATTAGGTAACCTGAAACTATAAACCACGAGATTTAATAATGTAATATTTAAAAAGATTATCTCTAGAAATTGAGTGGAAAAACTCAATGGTAACACAGGTTTGATCGTTGAATTTCTATGACTTTCCCAGAATATTGTGATTTCTGCAAAGGATTTAAAAAAAAATCAGTCACACAGAGGAATCTACGTGCAATGAAATACTACAGAGCTGAGCACAGAAAAGAATAATATTTGACAATGACCAACACTTTCAATGGCCCAGAAATCGCTACTATAAATATATTATTCTAATGATCATAAACAGACCCAACACATTAAAACAGGAAAGACAGAGGGACACAGTGCAAAGATATATACTTACAAAAAGCAAAAATTAATGTAATGACGAAAATTCCCATAACCAAACTTCTAACTAAACCTATATCTATCCTAAATTCTTCTATGATAAGTCAACGTAATTTAAAGAGACTGAAAATAACTAAATGTTAGATTCCCTCATTTATAAAGTTATTTATTGTGGATTCCCTGAATGATGCATTTATTTCACTGCAGAATCTTTCAGATGGAGGTGGTGGAATAGGTTTCCCCAAACCAACTGTGTCCTTATTGCGGTGTATCGGCAAAATCAAAGAGTGTTGCGGTAAAAATAGAGAAGAGGGATGTAAGGTGAGTGACGCTGATATAACCACAGAGTATACTTCTATCGGCAATACCAAAAATGTGTGTGTTTGTGATAACCACAGATCATTTCTCTTGAACTCATGGTCTCAAAATTCTAGTTTATTAATTGCTGGTTTTGTTTTCGGTCTGTGGTATTGAACCCGAGCACAGTCACTAAAGCTCTTAAAATCACTTCAAAATGCCATCATAGTTTTTCAATATTTTGAAAAATATGGAGTTCAACCAGGTCTTCTGCAAAGTCATTAGTTAGTTAATAGGATGTTGGAATAAATTATGCTTTTAAGTGAGAGCATAGAGTAACATCATGTATCCCTTCTGTCATCTGGTGTCACTGAACTTTTTGTCGTCAGTTATCTGGAAACTATTGGCTCCTTTGTGGTTGTAGAAAGCTGGTCTTAATTGGGTGTCAATGAGAGCGATTCACTGTAAAGTGGGAGGGGGTACACTTACTGTACATAATGTTGGTGGTCAGTTATCTGGAAAATATTGGCTGCTTTGTGGTTGTTGAAAACTGCTCTTGAGTGGGCGTTAAGAGCAAAAGTTTATTTAACTGCAATATTTAAAATAATAAAGAAAATATAAACATGTCTTATATAAAAGCAAATGGTGACTTAAAGGAATAGTTCACCTAAAAATGAAATTTCTCTCATCATTTACTCACTCTCATGCAATCTCAAATGTGTATGACTTTCTTTTTCTGCAGAACACAAGTTATTATTTTTAGAAGAACATTTCAGCTCTTTATGTCCAATGAGTACATTTAACTTAACTGAACTTTCATTATAAAGTAAACAGGTCCAGTCATTCAACATTAAAATACTGTTTCATAAACATAGACACAAGACATAAACAATATGCATTTTAACAAGTTTCTAGTGTGATAAAATCAACCTCACTGTTTCTGTGTAAAATTATTTCCAATTTTAAAACTTCGTTGCCAAGACGAGGTATCACTGTAAACCTTAAATAATCCGTAAAAACGATGATTAAACTACTTTACAACTCAAATGATACACAAGTTTCAACAGAAGTAGAAAACTATTGCAAGTACTTTTTTAAAAACTATAAGTTTCATATTTCTGCATTTAAACCCTCCAAACATTGGCCTCATTCACTTCCATTGTGAGTGCCTCACTGTAACCACGATTGTTGGAGGGACGAGTCCAAATTATGTGGTAATCAACACTATGCCACAAATGCTGTCAACAAAAATTTGTTTTGAACCCGGAATATTCCTTTAAAGTTTTGGATATCGGTTTTGGAACAATCCCATTGACCTTGTTTACATCTCGACTATTCGTTTCGTAAGATCCGATCACAAGACTATAAACTAATTAACTGAATCAATAATTATTGTATACCCACCGAGTAGGCTTATATCATTTTATATGACTTGATAGTTATTTCTCAACAATCAATTTTGATCGATTTCCTTTGGACGTTTTCCATTTAACTGTGAATAATTTCACCAAAAGTCAAATGTAGCAAATATCAGAATTTGACAACACAATACAAGAGTTCAACACAATACAAGAGTCACTTTATTTAAAGTGTTTTTATTAAAAATGTCAAGCAAATATAAAAATAAATAAAAACACACCATTAAAGATGGAATATTCCTTTATTGAATGATGACGGTGTGGCATTTACAAGACTATGAACACTCATTATTAGTCGCTAATGGAACCCAACATGCTACAAGCGCTGAGTCTACAGAATTTAATTCATCGAGCGAGAGCTTGTGCTCGTGTGGTCTGGTGCGTGGGAGCTGAATGCGATGCGGTGGATCATTCGGCAGTTACAATGAGGTTTTGTTGTGGGTTGTTGCAATACATCAAATGGATATTTCGATTTCCCATTTTCTGAATGTAATTTTTTTTGATTGTAAGAACATTAACCGTTCATTCATTGAAAGACATGGGGATTGCCAAACAGCCTTGTTCACGTTTCGTGTGCCATGATGACACATTGAGGTCCTTTAGTTCCCTGCTGAAGATGAAGAGTTCATATTGCAAAAAATACTATAACTATGAAGCACAGAAAAGGGACCCATAAGGTGGGTCGAGGTCAAAACGTTCAAATAAGAAAAGAAAATAACGCATTTCCACACAATTAACTCTTCACCATAATTCCTATTCAATGATCTATTGCGGTTTATAATTTGGGAACCAGACGCAAAGCTTTACTTGTTTAACTTCTTTACAAAGTTAAGATGGCAGTAATATTGATGTCCAAAGACCAAAGCTATTTGATCATAAATATATATGGCGTCTTAAGGCAAATTATGTTGCCGATGTTCTAACTAATTAAATGCACCAATTATCCTTTGTTTTTATTTAGTGCTGTGTTGAAATTTGAATTGTCTGGCAGAAAAAGTAAAACGTATTCTAAGACAAGACCAGTGTCTCTATTGAGATCAAGGATAGATTTTAGGTTATTAGCAGGGCGGCATATGGATAGACAGACAGACAGATAGATAGATAGATAGACAGACAGACAGACAGACAGACAGACAGACAGACAGACGATGATAGATAGATAGACAGACAGACAGATAGATAGATAGATAGATAGACAGACAGACATATGGATAGATAGACAGACAAACAGACAGACAGATAGACAGACAGACATATGGATAGATAGACAGACAAACAGACAGACAGATAGATAGACAGATAGATAGATAGATAGATAGATAGATAGATAGATAGATAGATAGATAGATAGACAGACAGACAAACAGATAGATAGATAGATAGATAGATAGATAGATAGATAGATAGATAGATAGATAGATAGATAGATAGATAGATAGATAGATAGATAGACATACAGACATATGGATAGATAGACAGACAAACAGACAGACAGATAGATAGACAGATAGATAGATAGATAGACAGACAGACAGACAGACAGATAGATAGATAGATAGATAGATAGATAGATAGATAGATAGATAGATAGATAGATAGAGAGACAGACAGACAGACAGACAGACAGACAAACAGATAGATAGATAGATAGATAGATAGATAGATAGATAGATAGATAGATAGACAGACATATGGATAGATAGACAGACAAACAGACAGACAGATAGATAGATAGATAGACAGACAGACAGACAGACAAACAGATAGATAGATAGATAGATAGATAGATAGATAGATAGATAGATAGATAGATAGATAGATAGATAGATAGATAGATAGATAGACATACAGACATATGGATAGATAGACAGACAAACAGACAGACAGATAGATAGACAGATAGATAGATAGATAGATAGATAGATAGATAGATAGATAGATAGATAGATAGACAGACAGACTGATAGATAGATAGATAGATAGATAGATAGATAGATAGATAGATAGATAGATAGATAGATAGATAGATAGATAGATAAATTGACAGACAGACAGACAGACAGACAAACAGATAGATAGATAGATAGATAGATAGATAGATAGATAGATAGATAGATAGATAGATAGATAGATAGATAGATAGATAGATAGATAGATAGATAGATAGATAGATAGATAGATAGATAGATAGATAGATAGATATACAGACCACAGACCACTTCCTCTTGCCAGCCACAATAACGGAGAGAGTTGTGTAGAAGGAAATAGAAAGTCGAAAGTGCTGTGGCTCAAAAACGGTTGTGATTTAAATTCAACATCTCTTTTTCCATCCACGCTTTTATTTTTCGGTTATCATGGACCAATTCTGTATAAAACGAACGATTGGCATCTCTCTCATCACACATAGTTTCAACAGCCTTCGTGAAAAAGTGCCATTCTTAAAGCTCTTTCTTTTATTTGAACTTATTTCGTGATCTCCGATCTTGAATTAATCTACAAAATGGCACTTGTACGTTTGATGTTGCTGTGTTCATTTCTTATTTATTCGCAAGTGTGTTCAATGCCAACAAAGTGCATTATTCGGTGGGACCATGTGGAATCATCTCACAATCTACTTGAGAATATGGTATGTTGAGTTTGTCTCTTTATTCTCTTCCTTTTCTTTCATTACTTGTCTCACACATGTCCTAACCTATGTCCTGTCTTTGTTGATAGGGAGGCCTTTTCCCTCGTGAATGCTTGGAAGAAAACGTCGAGATAACGTTTCCTAAATCTGCTCTGCAATCAAACGTCTTAAATCAGGTAAAATCAAAACAAATCAAGACCACGACCATTCCCATGCATTAGTTCCAAGACATAATTCAGTGTTTTAGATGATGTGATGTTGTCTAACTGCTCCTGCTTATTGATTTGCAGAAAATCGCAGTGTATACAATCATGGGGCACATTGACTCTTTGTTTGCGAACGAGGCCCATCCTGGATCCTGGGTCCCGGAGAAAGTGGATGCTTTCCGGCACAAAGTTTATCGATTACAAGAAGATAACAAATGTGTAAGGGAAAATGTATTACCGCAGACTGTTATATTTTCTGTCATATCTATTTTATTTCAAAACTATTGCATGAATGTGTGAACATACCTGTAACTCTGTAATAATGACTTATACTTGGGCAGATTTTGGGGGAGACGCACGGACCCGTGGACGATTTTCCTGCAATAGACGATGCCTTGAGAAACTATTTCGAAGAATTGGCCACTCTTCTTAGAAACAAGGTACAAATCGATCTGCAGCCTTCTCAAACATATCTCAGTTAAATACAAAACGTACAGCTCATATCAATCGCTGTCTTCTTTTATCCATCAGGATTACAGTTTCTGCGCATGGGAGGTGGTCCGAAAGGAGCTCCTGAGTGTTCTTAATGACATCCTCCAGATTAACTCATCCGAATAGTAATTTTCCTGGTCAAAAATGCTTTTATTTATTTCTGTATTTAATTATTATTTATTTAATTATTTATGTGTTTATTCATATATTTATTTGATTATTTATTGATTACTGATTGTTTGATTGATTGCCAGGAGAAAACAGTATTTGTAATGTTTGTGTTCTTGTCAGTTAAATGCTACATTTCTTTCTAAGTTGTTTTATCATTCTGATGACAGAGATAAGACATACATTAACCATTCAATAAAACTGTCCACACTGAAGTATTTATCTGAGTTTCATTCAATGGCGTTTGAAAAACAACATGAACTTAACAGCCAATAGGATAGTGACAGCAAAACAACAAGACATCCAAGGACAAGAAATTGTTGACCGGAATAGTGCAGGAACGGTAATCGTATGAGGTCAAAACAGTTCTAGATATTTGTTATGTCCAACTGAGATATTTAGCTCATGACAAGGAGTATGCGCTCGTTGGAGCACAGAACATTCCAAGGAAGGATAAGACAAGAGAAACTAACAGCATCTATGAAGGTTATGGACTCTTTGTGCATGTGGTGTCCTTCTATGATTAACACACATACATAGTGCACAGACAGAGTTAGATGTCAAACTAAAGACAGCATGTACAATTCATATTTCTCACACAGCCACTGTTTTAAAACTGAACATTAAGGGTAACCGAGTTTGATTAATTGTTCTTTGTTCTATGAAATGTATAAATATTTTGCTTACTGTAATACACTTTGAGTAGATTGAAAACGAACCACAGTGTGTTGTTCTTTCTACTTCCTTCGCGAAGTCTCCAGAGACTCAGACTCACGACTGCACTTCACTGGGCACAGAGATAGAGAGACGGGACCGGGGAATTGGGGATCGTGGCTAGATCCAAAATATTCCTATAACAGGCTGTAAACTGAGTAACTGAGTATTTACTATATGTTACATGACACAGAACAGGACACAGAATTGTTTTTTTGAACTTATTTCCCACAGTAGGCAATCATGTATTCACAGTCTACAGCCACTTTCACAGCTTGATATGACAGTTTATGACTTTGACATGATATTTCACATAGTCGCTGTCTGAATGTGAAGTGCTGAAATGTGAGTGTGTGTGTCGCTCGTTGTTACGTCATTATAGCTGTTCGTGTCTGTAGAAATTGGCCTACTTGTAAGTTACCTCTCTGGGAAATGTAAAATATTTTTTTCTTAAACATTCAACAATTACCTGCATGACTATATTGTGTTTTGTAATACTTAATAATTACTTTTACACAATCAATTTCACTCATTTCATGTGCGTTTGAACTGTTTCCATTTAACAAACTCAACTGAGGTCATTGAGGGCATGAAATTACTGGACATTGGTTACTCAGTGATGTTCTTTGAATAATCCAGTGAAGTTCTTTGTATATATATATATATATATGTATATATATATATATATATATATATATATATATATATATATATATATATATATATATATATATATATATATTAGTTTTTTTTTTGCACACTGTTTTTCTAAGAAATTTGTAACTGTATAAAATGAAGTAAAATCTTCTTAACTCCACAGCACAATATTCAGTATATTCAAGTGAGTACATTTAAAAAGCTGATGTACATGGTACTTAAACTTAGTAAAATTTAGATTCATGTTTTATTAGAACAATTAAAATGTTGTACTTTCCTCATAAACACGAGTCCCACATAACATATAAAAGACTTCCGCAGTCACTCGTAAATCAGTTTTCTATTTATTTATGATAGCTTTGGGAAACGGGCTGCAAAGAGTCATAAGATATATTCTGTCTAAATGTTCACGATGCATTTGGCAAAAGAAGCCCAGTTCTTAAGATATACTCTTTTTTTCTCAATATAAAGACAAAAAAAATATTGACAAATATTAATCTCTCAGCTGGCGAAGGAAGATCAATCTCTGCAAGCCTTTTGCACATTGGAGTCAATGTGGGTCTCCAACATCAGGTGTTTATAATTAAGTGTTTATGTACATTTAGCTACTTTATGCCTAGAGAAATAAAAAAGAGATCTCATTATGTTCATTGTGTCAGGAGCATAAGACACTGTTTGCTTGATATGAAAAGGGCAAGAAAGAGAGCTATTGTACATGAAACAGTTTATAGAAACGCATGATATGATGTATTTAATTCAACAAAACATTAAAAACATGAGAAACCAATGTGTACATGTGTGTTCATTGCATGATATTCTAATGTCATGCTGCAACTTACAATGAAACGAATAAATCACATTCAATCAGGACAGTGTTTCAAGAAGTTCCGAAACGTTGTGAGCTTCCTTGATGTCTCCTTCTTAAGCAGCTGTTTTCTAAGGCATTTTCCTTACTGAAAGAAAACCAAGCATTTGAAACTCTCTACATGTTGGCGGCAACTCATTCAAGCGCTGCTTAAAGGAATGTTCAATCGATCAAGTTATTTAGCACAATAAAACAACAATAGTTGACCCATGTGCTGTATAATCATAATAAAATAAATATCACAAAAGTAAATCACAGAAATACATTAACACAGCTGTGCTGTTCCAACCGCAATGCAAGATAAAGAGGTACATCAAAGCACATCAATTAAATCAGTTTACATCTTTGGACTATAAGGACAATCTTAAGCCATTAAATGAATGAAATGTTCCAGGTTCAACACAAGTTAAGCTCAATATTCGTGGCATAATGTTGATCACCACAAAAACATATTTCGACTTTTCTTTGAAAAAAAAAAAAAAGCAAAAATCTTACAGTGAGGAAGTAAACCAGTCATTAAGCACTAAATACTGACTGTTCATAAATATAGACAAAAGACACGAACAATATGCTTTTTAACTTGATTCCAGTGTGATAAAATCACAATTTCTGTATAAAATTATGTCCAATTTTACTGCTTCGTTGCCAAGACGAGGTAACGCTGTAAACCTTAAATAATCCGTAAAAGTGATGATTAAACTACTTTACAACTCAAATGATACACAAGTGTCAACAAAAGTAGAAAACTATTGCAAGTGCTTTTTTAAAAACTACAAGTTTCATATTTCTGCCTTTAAACCCTCCAAACATTGGCCTCATTCACTTTCATTGTGAGTGCCTCACTGTAACCTCGATTGTTGGAGGGACGAGTCCAAATTATTTGGTAATCAACATTATGCCACAAATGCTGTCAACAAAAACTTGTTTGGTAAGATCCGATCAAAAGACTATAAACTAATTAACTGGGACTAAAATAAAATCTTATTATTTTATACCCACCAAGTAGGCTTATATCATATTATATGACTTGATCGAGTTATTTCTCATAAATCAATTTTGATCGATTTCCTTTGGACGTTTTCCATTTAACTGTGAATAATTTCTAATTTCACCAAAAGTCATATGTAGCAAAAATCAGGATTTGACAACACAATACAAGAGTTCAACACAATACAAGAGTTCAATTCAATACAAGAGACACTTTATTTTAAAATGTTTTTATTGAAAAAGTCAAGAAAATATACAAAAATAAAAAACACAAAGAGCTAAAATAACTGTTTAATCTTTCTGGCTGGGAACTGTCCAGTGCTGAATAGATCGAAAATGGTGATGAAACATTGTGACGCAATTCGAAAGTGAAATAGACACGGAGTTTTCCGTTACAGCAAACAGACTTTGACGCAAAATACTCTGTCCCAGATAGGCTAAATAAATAAATAAATACATTCATAAATAAATACATAAATAAATAAATACATACATAAATTAATGACTAAATATTAAATAAATAAAAAAATACAATTACATGAACAAATAGAGTTCTGGGTGCTCATAACATTATGTCGGAGTTTTGCGTCAATATGAACTTCAGAGTGCGGAGAATCTCCTTCCTCATGATTTCCCATGCGCAGTAACTAAAACCCTGCACAGAAATGAACGACATTCAGCATAAGAATGTTTATAATAATATACCAAAAGACTAAAGTTATATTGTTTGGGGATTCAAGCGTACCTTTTCTTTCACAACTGTGGATATGAAATCAAAGTAAGCTTTGAGTGCAACATCTCTGCTGGGGAAATCCTGTGTCGCTTCAGACTTACTCATCACCTATTTTGGCAAACACACAGTAACATCAAAAAATAATGCTGACTGGCACGAGTGCAATTAGACGTTTTAAACAATCAAATTTGAGGAGTTTAGGCAACACTTACGCATTTGCTGTCCTCAATCTGGCGGTATATGATGTTTTGAAAGTCATCCAGCTTTTGCGCATTCCACTGGTCGGGAACACCATCATTCTCAAACAGTGTGCCAATATTCTGGAGTGTCAGGTAAATGGCTTTTTCGACACCAGTAACCTTAATCAAAAACAGTAAGTGTCGCATTACAGATGTTTAGTTTAATATTGATCACGGAACATTTGTGATCCAAAACTTTTCGTGCAAAAATGTTACCTGCTGTGTATTGTTGGACTGGAACACATATTGGGGAAAAGGAATGGAAACATGGTCCTTCAGGCATTGCAAAGGAAAAAGACCCCCCTAAAGCAAAATGTAAATTCGTTAGGTGGAATTATTTTTATTGAATAAATAAATAGCAACATTTCCTCACGTACCATCGTTTCTATAAGTGTGTATGACGTCTTCATTAAGTGCTTGTTGAGGATGCAGTTTGTTGGCAATGACCAAACCTGCGCAAAGCAGACAATAGTGCACAGCCAGGCCATAAGATGGTGATCCATTTTGACAGATGCCTGTATAAGGAGGCAAAGACCTTACTAGTTAAACTGATCTGTCCGATAAAGTTCAAACACGATTATAGGATATAGTAACCAAGTCATTAATAATCAGAAATGGATTGCTCACCTCGATGAATTGTCGGGTTTGCTTCACAAGTTGTGCTTTTCGTTATGTGAAAGACTCATAGTAGGACTACAGTTTATATACAACATGCTTGCACAGATAAAAAAGTGAAAGGGGTGATTTCACACTTATTCGCTACATCCGAATGGAAATGCCGGGACGATGGAAGACTTTTCGTTTTCGAGACTATTTGATACTTTCATTCAAGTGAATTCACAATGAAGACCTATTTCCTCTTGATTCATGTTAAGTTGATTTTCATTAGATTTGTTATTAATATGAAAAGATTTACATAGTATCTAATAGCCCAATGTATAAACGACAACACAGACAACAGAATAAGTAAATTCATTAGAAATGTGAATACATTACATAGTGGCCCTAAGGCCGGGGTGAGAGGGGGCCGCAACATATATAGCAATATATCGAGCATGAAATGTTTTCATTTATGCTGCACATGGTGGGTAAACTGCCATTTCAGTCAACAGAAGATGATTTAATTGACCTATACATTATAAAATCTTCCAAGATAGGGAGAGTATTACTGATTTGATCTTGGAGTGAACCTAATTTATCTCTATGGGAAGTCAAGTGTAACTGTTTTCTGAGTTTATTATGGTATGTAATAAACTCAGAACTGTTTGTGGCATGTATGTACCAAATGTCTGTGTGTTTGTGACAATGACAGAGCATTTTTCTTTTATTCCTGGTCTTGAGCCTACAACCTCAAACCAGATTACAACCAAAAGTTTGCAGACTATTTAAAACCTGCCACCATACTTTATCAACTTTATCATCTTTATCAACATTTTTATTTTGTTATTTTGACTAAACGAAACTGCTTTTGATATGAGCATTTGTCTTAATTTAGGTGCCGTTAAGGTCACATAGACCACGGTGTAGTGCTGCGTAAAAAATGTTGCAGTTTCAAATGCTGATTAAAATGTGTTTTAAAGTTTTAGTTTTGAAAGCTGAGCAGAGAAAACACTGTGTGTCAAGTAGGCACAGGTGCAACATGTGCATTTGTTGATACGAATATCCCAACATAGAGCAGCTAACAAAGCTGAAATGCCATGTCACCTTAAAGCAAGTCTATAGCTTGAATTCATGAAGCCCCAGAACAAATTTTTTGTTTTATCTTTATCAGGTACACCTGATCATCTACTTATTCATGTGATTATCTAATCAGCCAATTGTGTGGCAGCAGTGTATTGTATAAAATCATGCACAGATTGGTCAGGAGATTCAATTAATGTTCACATTAGTAATCAGAATGGGGAATAATGTGATCTCAGTGATTTAGACCACAGCATTATTTTTGGTGCCAGCGGGACAAACAAGAATCTCTAGATTGTGTAGAGAATGGTGCAAAAAAAAACAAAACAAAAAAAAAAAAAACAACAACAACAACAACAACAGACAATGAGAGGCAGTTCTATGGATGAAAACACCTTGTTGATGACAGAGGTCAACGGAGAATGGGCAGACTGGTTCGAGCTGACAGAAAGTCTACATTAGCTAAGATAACCCCTCTGTTCAAATGCATTGACCAGAATAGCATCTCAGAATGCACAACATGCTGAACATTGAAGCGGATGGGCTACAACAGTAGAAGACTAAGTTGGGTTCCACTTCTGTCAGCCAAGAACAGAAAGCTGAGGCTGCAGTGGGCCTACCATTTGTGTACCTCAGCAGAAATCCAGATTTTTCACACTGTTGTGCATGATAATCCCAGGAGATCAGCAGTTACAGAAACACTACAGAAATTCCACTTTAAGACATCAGTATCGGAGACAGTGAAAAGGCGTCTTAAGAATGAGTATTCACTAAGGTTCATAAGTTTTGCCCTTGGTTGTGTGAATGTATCATGGTCCTCTCATTCTGTTAGTCTGGGTTTTAGTCTGACAGGACCGTGGCATTATCCGTCCATGTCTGTCTTTGTCTGAGTGCTTGGTTTCTGTTATATTCCCTGCCACGCACTCTTCTGTCTGTTGCGTTTCATGTCGGGAGTGTGGTGTCTGGGTCCTGACTTCATCTCCAGTTTGGTTCCGGTCTGCCCGTTATAGATGTGGGTGCATCGTGCTTATGTCATCTTTGCTGCATGTACTTGTGTTGATAAAATATGTCGGTCTATGTGCCAGTCTATCGTGGCACGTTGCTCTCAATTTGAGCTGCGTGCCCGGGTCACCAGCTTTCTTCATGTTTGTGCTGACGTTTGGTAATTTCAGTAAGGTGTTGGGTGTGTATGTGTGGCCGAACTCTCACACTTGTGTCTTCTCTCTTCTTGTGTGGTGACTGGCATGAATGTATATCACCTCATTATCTTGGTGATGTGCGCTCATGCCAATCGGATGCATACTTGTGAGAACACGCGGCTTTGTTATAGTTTCTAAATCGCCGCATGTTTCTCTGTCTAACCTCACACCCAACCTCCTTGTTTGATCATTATTGTTTAATTAGTAGCACCTGCCGTATATTAACCCACTTGATTTTTCTCCCTATTTCAGTTTCCTTGTGTGTGCTGTACAGTGCCAGATCGTCTTGTTATCTAGAAAGTCATGTATGTGTGTTCCAGTGCTCTTGTTGATCCTGTTTTCCAACCTGGTGCGGTTCGGTCTATTAGGTCCTGATTCCCATCATCATCTGCCCCAGTTACTGGATTACTTTTTCTCCTACAGGGTGCCCCCCTTGGGTGTCTGTGTCTGTGTATAAAATAAAGTTTTTTGTGTTTACTCCGCATTTGGGTCCTCATTTCTGCATAACGTGACAGTACGTGCATGCAGGTTTTAGTCTTTATGCATGAACATTGTGGTTATTTCCATTTTCATTTTTCCATACAAGAAAACCATGTCGGTAAAACACAGATCGTTATCCATGGTTTGTTTCTGGTGAAATACAGTGACTGCCATATTTTAAGCACATGGGTATAGTGAAGAGACCCCACTGGCATCTTACATTGGAAAGTGAAAATTAGAGGGAAGTGAAAGGGTGTGCATAAAAATGATTAGCCTACGAATTAAATGAAAATCACATGATCATCCCTCTCTCAAGTTAAAAATAGCACACACTGAGTTATTAAAGAGGAATTAAGCACTTTCGGTTGGTTTGCCCAGCCAACTGAAGTAGAAAATGTCCTACAAAGAAAAGCACAGACACAATCGCAAATTCAGACCTCTCAAAAGTGATGAAATAATCATTAGGATCGTTTTATGAATCATAAACCATTTACAGTGGGGAGCTAATTCACTGCTTTTACAAGCCAACGCTAAGCCTAAATGATCAGACATTTTAAATACAGGTAACATTAGAATAACTTTAATTAAAATGTCATTAACAATCATTAGAACACTTAATAGGTAATGCATGAATCCAATATGAATTATATTTTTTCAAGGAACTAATTTTATTTAGGAAAATAAGTTGACTCATTGTTTGTCATTTCAGTCATATAAAAGTGAATGCTGGAGTTGTAGAAACATATACAGGAACACATGTTCACACTGAGATTCACTAGACATGTCATGCCCACCATATGCAAATCAAACGGACTTCTTTCATATATTCAAATAAACTGAATCGTAAGTTCCTTTACAGCATCAAACACTGCCACCAGGTGGCCGTTAACATGACAAGTAAGATGTTACTGTTTTTTTTTTTTGTTTTTTGTTTTTTTTATCACAAGTACATTAGGTAACCTGAACCTATAAACCAAGAGATTTAATCATTTAATATTTTAAAAGATTATCTCTAGAAATTGAGTGGAAAAACTCAATGGTAACACAGGTTTGATGGGTGAATTTCAATGACTTTTGATAGGAAATTACTTTTCCATAAAAAAGGAAAGACAGAGGGACACAGTTCTAAGATATATACCTATAAAATGTTTTAATTTACACATCATAAAAGTCAACATAAAACAAAAACAAAAAATAATCACGAAAATACCCATAACCGAACTTCTAACTAAACCTATATCTATCCTAAAGTCTTCTATGATAAGACAAAGTAATTTGCCTATAAAGAGACTGAATATAACTAAATGTTAGATTCACTCATTTATAAAGTTATTTATTGTGGATTCCCTGAATGATGCATTTATTTCACTGCAGAATCTTTCAGATGGAGGTGGTGGAATAGGTTTCCCCAAACCAACTGTGTCCTTATTGCGGTGTATCAGCAACATCAAAGAGTGTTGCGGTAAAAATAGAGAAGAGGGATGTAAGGTGAGTGACGTTGATATAACCACAGAGTATACTTCTATGGTCAATACCAAAAATGTGTGTGTTTGTGATAACCACAGATCATTTCTCTTGAACTCATGGTCTCAAAATTCTAGTTTATGAATTGCTGGTTTTGTTCTCGGTCTGTGGTACTGAACCCGAGCACAGTCACTAAAGCTCTTACAATCACTTCAAAATGCCATCATACTTATTCAATATTTTGAAAAATATGAAGTTCAACCAGGTCTTCTGCAAAGTCATTAGTTAGTTAATAGGATATTGGAATAAATTATGTGTCAATGAGAGCGATCCAGTGTAAAGTGGGAGGGGGGAGACTTACTGTACATAATGTTGGTGGTCAGTTATCTGGAAAATATTGGCTGCTTTGTGGTTGGAAAAAACTGCTCTTGAGTGGGCGTTAAGAGCAAATGTAAGTTTATTTAACGGCAATAATTCAAATAATAAAGAAAATACAAACATGTCTTATATAAAAGCAAATGGTGATTTAAAGGAATAGTTCACCTAAAAATGAAATTTCTCTCATCATTTACTCACTCTCATGCAATCTCAAATGTGTATAACTTTCTTTTCCTGCAGAACACAAGTTATTATTTTTAGAAGAACATTTCAGGGCTGAGTTTCCCGAAACCTTCTTAACGCTACGTCGTTCTTAAGTTACACCTTAAGCTGTACCGTATCGTTAATACGTGTTTCCCGAAACGTTCTTAGTTAAGTATACCTTCTGTAAGTCATACGTTCGGAAGGTTGGTCTGGAGCACTCTTAGCTATACCTTATCACTGTTGGCAGTTCACTCCGCTAGTGGGCACCACTGAAAAAAGCTTCTTTACATCTTAGTCTATACGAATATTATTTGAAATTTAATACACCCAGTGTTCAATTAGGCTAATTCAAGTGTTTTCATGCAAATAATAAAATTGTCATCACACTGATGGTTGTTAGCTTTTTAATTATATTATCAGCTGGCAAACCATTCGAAAGTAAAGGCTTATTCGTCTATTTAAAGAGAATGACTGTGGTGGGGAATTTGGTCAAACTATGGCAGCGATAGAGCGAATAGTTGCGCTAAATCAAAGACGGCGCCGTCCGAGAAGCCATTTAGTGTATGTGCACTATTATATTCGCGAAAACTTTAGTCCCCTGGCTACCATGTCAGAAGATACAATTCAAAAGAAATTTCGCCTTCCACGACAGCAAATTCAGCAGCTTTTAGATTTTATTAGTCCGGATGTGTCAAGACAAACTCGACGGAACCACCCCCTCAGCCCCGAAATTCAGCTGCTTGCGGCTCTCCGTTTTTATGCAGTGGGGAGTTTTCTGGAGGTGGTTGGGGATGGATATGGACTGAGTAAGACCTCGGTGTGGCGGTGCGTTCGTTCAGTCACAAACATCCTGCTCCGTCATGCCACAGATTATATCCGCATGCCTTCCGCCAGGCACGAAGTGATGGAGGCGCATCAAAGCTTCCATGCCATTGCTGGTATACCACAAATAATAGGGCTTGTCGACGGGACACTTATCCCCATAGCCAACCCATCAGCGCTCAACCAGGCCTTCATCTGTCGTAAGGGCTTCGCGGCCATCAATGTGCAGGTGTTGGTGGACCACAGGGGATGTTTGCAGACGTGGTGGCAAAGTGGCCTGGTAGTGCACACGACAGCTTTGTATGGGCCAATTCAGTAGTGGGTTAGACGCATGACACGTTTGAGCACGAGGTTGTGCGTTCGCGCACTCTTTCCGAAATTATATAAAATATCCAGGGTTTAATTTAGTTTGCAATTTGTAATTTTTTATTTTTTATAATATCCCATGAGTCCAAATAAATGCAATTTCCACTATTTCTGAAGTGCTTCTTTTAAAAATAACACCGCTTTCTCACATAACGCAGTGAAGCAGCCCCTGCACGAGAGAATAATTGACTCTCGAGCCATCGATATCAACAAATTCAGCACCATCGCCACGGACAGCACCGGGTAACGTCGCACGTAAGAAGGTATATCTTAAGCGGCTTCCTAAGGCATGGTTCGAAGAACACACCTAGAAATGGTATACCTTCAGTTAAGTTACCTTAAGAGTCTTCGTAGCGCGCTAAGAGACAACGTTATCGGGAAACTCAGCCCAGCTCTTTATGTCCAAACACATTTTTTAGCAAGTTTTTGCACACAGATATTCTAAGAAAATTGTAACTGTATAAAATGAAGTAAAATCTTCTTAACTCCACAACACAATATACAGTATATTCAAGTGAGTACATTTAACTTAACTGAACTTTCATTAAAAAGTAAACAGGTCCAGTCATTCAACATTAAAATGCTGTTTCATAAACATAGACACAAGACACAAACAATATGCTTTTTAACTTGTTTCTAGTGTGATAAAATCAACCTCACTGTTTCTCTGTAAAATTATTTCCAATTTTAAAACGTCGTTGCCAAGACGAGGTAACGCAGTAAACCATAAAAATCCGTAAAAACGATGATTAAACTACTTTACAGCTCAAATGATAAACAAGTTTCAACAGAAGTAGAAAACTATTGCAAGTGCTTTTTTAAAAACTATAAGTTTCA
This sequence comes from Moxostoma hubbsi, assembly GCA_032164185.1. Taxonomy (NCBI): domain Eukaryota; kingdom Metazoa; phylum Chordata; class Actinopteri; order Cypriniformes; family Catostomidae; genus Moxostoma; species Moxostoma hubbsi. Next base: position 30,574,816 of record JAVLUX010000024.1, on the reverse strand, counting down.
TATTTCTGCCTTTAAACCCTCCAAACATTGGCCTCATTCACTTCCATTGTGAGTGCCTCACTGTAACCACGATTGTTGGAGGGACGAGTCCAAATTATTTGGTAATCAACATTATGCCACAAATACTGTCAACAAAAACTTGTTTTGAACCCGGAATATTCCTTTAAAGTTTTGGATATCGGTTTTGGAACAAACCCATTGACCTGGTTTACATCTCGACTATTCGTTTCGTAAGATACGATCACAAGACTATAAACTAATTAACTGAATCAATAATTATTTTATACCCACCAAGTATAGGCTTATATCATATTATATGACTTGATCTAGTTATTTCTCATCAATCAATTTTGATCGATTTCCTTGGACGTTTTCCATTTCACTGTGAATAATTTCTAATTTCACCAAAAGTCAAATGTAGCAAAAAGAGTTCAACACAATACAAGAGTTCAATACAATACAAGAGTCACCTTATTTAAAATGTTTTTATTACAAATGTCAAGCAAATATAAAAACAAGCTTAAAGATGGATTATTCCTGTATTGAATGATGACGGTGTGACATTTACAAGACTATGAACACTCATTATTAGTCGCTAATGTAACCCAACAGTTACATTAGCGAGTCTACAGAATTTCATTCATCAAAATGATATTTCGATTTCCAATTTTCTGAATCAAATGCATTTTTTTTTTTTTTGTAAGAACATTAACCGTTCATTCATTGAAAGACATGGGGATTGCAAAACAGCCATTTTCGGCTGAAACGTAAAAATGCCAGTCGAGCACGTTTCGTGTGCCATGATGACATATTGAGGTCCTTTAGTTCCGTGCTGAAGATGAAGAGTTCATATTGCAAAACATACTATAACTATGAAGCACAGAAAAGGGACCCGTAAGGTTGAGTCGAGGTCAAAACGTTCAAAAAAGAAATGAAAATAACGCATTTCCACACAATTAACTCTTCACCATAATTCCTATTCAATGGTCTATTGCGGTTTATAATTTGGGTACCAGACGCAAAGCTTTCCTTGTGCTTTAGTTATTTTTCCACATCATTTCAAAGTTAAGATGGGAGTAATATTGATGTCCAAAGACCAAAGCTATTTGATCATAAATATATACGGTGTCTTAAGGCAAAATATGTTGCCGATGTTCAAACTAATTAAATGCACCGATTAACCTTTGTTCAAAGATGCCTAATAACGAGTATCATCAAAGTGTTTATTTAGTGCTGTGTTGAAATTTGAATTGTCTGGCAGAAAAGGTAAAACGTATTCTAAGACAAGACCAGTGTCTCTATTGAGATCAAGGATAGATTTTAGGTTCTTAGCAGGGCGGCAGGACCCATCACTGTAAAAAATTAAAAGATATTCAAGGCACCATTCAGGGTTCCTCAACTGCCACACTGGCAGAGCCCTCTTGAGATCCTGCAGACACCCATTAAAAGAGCCTCAAATACCATTTCCGTACTCAATGAACTTCAAGACAGAAATCTTTTCCTTATGATGGGGTAACTGAAAAATAGTCCAGAGTTCTTTACATACCGGAAGATTAAAAGCTTCTCAGTGAACTGATTGAAAAGATAGACAGACAGACAGACATATGGATAGATAGACAGACAGACAGACAGACAGACATATGGATAGAGAGATAGACAGACAGACAGACAGACAGATAGATAGATAGATAGATAGATAGATAGATAGATAGACAGACAGACAGACAGACAGACAGACAGACAGACATATGGATAGATAGATAGACAGACAGACAGACAGACAGACAGACAGACAGACATTTGGATAGATAGATAGATAGATAGATAGATAGATAGATAGATAGATAGATAGATAGATAGATAGATAGATAGATAGATAGACAGGCAGACAGGCAGACAGACAGACAGATAGAGAGATAGATAGATAGATAGATAGATAGATAGATAGATAGATAGACAGACAGACAGACAGACAGACAGACAGACAGACAGACAGATAGATAGATAGATAGATAGATAGATAGATAGATAGATAGATAGATAGACAGACAGACAGACATATGGATGATAGATAGACAGACAGACAGACAGACAGACATATGGATAGATAGATAGATAGATAGATAGATAGATAGATAGATAGATAGATAGATAGATAGACAGACAGACAGACAGACAGACAGACAGACAGACATATAGATAGATAGATAGATAGATAGATAGATAGATAGATAGATAGATAGATAGGCAGGCAGGCAGGCAGGCAGGCAGGCAGGCAGGCAGGCAGGCAGGCAGACAGACAGACAGACAGACAGACAGACAGACAGACTTATTTCCTGATCTCCAATCTTGATTTAATCTACAAAATTGCACTTGTACGTTTGATGTTGCTGTGTTCATTTCTTATTTATTCGCAAGTGTGTTCAATGCCAACAAAGTGCATTATTCAGTGGGACCATGTGGAATCATCTCACAATCTACTTGAGAATATGGTATGTTGAGTTTGTCTCTTTATTCTCTTCCTTTTCTTTCATTACTTGTCTCACACATGTCCTAACCTATGCCCTGTTTTTGTTGATAGGGAGGCCTTTTCCCTCGTGAATGCTTGGAAGAAAACGTCGAGATAACATTTCCTAAATCTGCTCTGCAATCAAACGTCTTAAATCAGGTAAAATCAAAACAAATCAAGACCACGACCATTCCCATGCATTAGTTCCAAGACATAATTCAGTGTTTTAGATGATGTGATGTTGTCTAACTGCTCCTGCTTATTGATTTGCAGAAAATCGCAGTGTATACAATCATGGGGCACATTGACTCCTTGTTTGCGAACGAGACCCATCCTGGATCCTGGGTCCCGGAGAAAGTGGATGCTTTCCGGCACAAAGTTTATCGCTTAAAAGAAGATAACAAATGTGTAAGGGAAAATGTATTACCGCAGACTGTTATATTTTCTGTCATATCTATTTTATTTTAAATCTATTGCATGGATGCGTGAACATACCTGTAACTCTGTAATAATGACTTATACTTGGGCAGATTTTGGGGGAAACTCAAGGACCCGTGGACGATTTTCCTGCAATAGACGATGCCCTGAGAAACTATTTCGAAGAATTGGCCACTCTTCTTAGAAACAAGGTACAAATCGATCTGCAGCCTTCTCAAACATATCTCAGTTAAATACAAAAAGTACAGCTCATATCAATCGCTGTCTTCTTTTATCCATCAGGATTACAGTTTCTGCGCATGGGAGGTGGTCCGAAAGGAGCTCCTGAGTGTTCTTAATGACATCCTCCAGATTAACTCATCCGAATAGAACATTTCCTGGTCAAATATGCTTTTATTTATTTATGTATGTATTTATTTATTTATTTATTTATGTATTTATTTATGTATGTATTTATTTGACTATTTATTGATTACTGATTGTTTGATTGATTGCCAGGAGAAAACAGTATTTGTAATGTTTGTGTTCTTGTCAGTTAAATGCTACATTTCTTTCTAAGTTGTTTTATCATTCTGATGACAGAGATAAGACATAGATTAACCATTCAATAAAACTGTCCACACTGAAGTATTTATCTGAGTTTCATTCAATGGCGTTTGAAAAACAACATGAACTTTGCTTGATCAAACTCGGTTACCCTTAATGTACAGTTTAAAAACAGTGGCTGTAAACTGAGCAACTGAGTATTTACTATATGTCACATGACACAGAACAGGACAGAATCCACATTGTTTTTTTTTTTAAGTTATTTTCCACAGTAGGCAATCATGTATTCACAGTCTACAGCCACTTTCACAGCTTGATATGACAGTTTATGACTTTGACATGATATTTCACATAGTCGCTGTCTGAATGTGAAGTGCTGAAATGTGAGTGTGTGTGTCGCTCGTTGTTACTTCATTATAGCTGTTCGTATCTGTAGAAATTGGCCTACTTGTAATTTACCTCTCTGGGAAATGTAAAATATTTTTTTCTTAAACATTCAACAATTACCTGCATGACTAAATTGTGTTTTGTAATACTTAATAATTACTTTTACACAATCAATTTCACTCATTTCATGTGCGTTTCCACTGTTTCCATTTAACAAACTCAACTGACGTCATTTTTGCACAGTTTTTCTAAGAAATTTGTAACTGTACAAAATGAAGTAAAATCTTCTTAACTCCACAGCACAATATTCAGTATATTCAAGTGAGTACATTTACAAAGCTGATGTACATGGTACTTAAACTTAGTAAAATTTTAATTCATGTTTTATTAGAACAACTAAAATGTTGTACTTTCCTCATAAACACGAGTCCCACATAACATATAAAAGACTTCCGCAGTCACTCGTAAATCTATTTTCTATTTAGTTACGATGGCAAACAAAGCCCAATTCTTAAGATATACTCTTTTTTTCTCAATATAAAGACAAAAAAAATATTGACAAATTTTAAACTGTCAGCTGGCGAAGGAAGATCAATCTCTGCAAGCCTTTTGCACATTGGAGTCAATGTGGGTCTCCAACTTCAGGTGTTTATAATTAAGTGTTTATGTACATTTAGCTACTTTATGCCTATAGAAATATAAAAGAGATCTCATATGTTCATTGTGTCAGGAGCATAAGACACTGTTTGCTTGATATGAAAAGGGCAAGAAAGAGAGCTATTGTACATGAAACAGTTTATAGAAACGCATGATATGATGTATTTAATTCAACAAAACATTAAAAACATGAGAAACCAATGTGTACATGTGTGTTCATTGCATGATATTCTAATGTCATGCTGCAACTTACAATGAAACGAATAAATCACATTCAATCAGGACAGTGTTTCAAGAAGTTCCGAAACGTTGTGAGCTTCCTTGATGTCTCCTTCTTAAGCAGCTGTTTTCTAAGGCATTTTCCTTACTGAAAGAAAACCAAGCATTTGAAACTCTCTACATGTTGGCGGCAACTCATTCAAGCGCTGCTTAAAGTAATGTTCAATCGATCAAGTTATTTAGCACAATAAAAACAACAATAGTTGACCCATGTGCTGTATAATCATAATAAAATAAATATCACAAAAGTAAATCACAGAAATACATCAACACAGCTGTGCTGTACCAACCGCAATGCAAGATAAAGAGGTACATCAAAGCACATCAATTAAATCAGTTTACATCTTTGGACTATAAGGACAATCTTAAGCCATTAAATGAATGAAATGTTCCGGGTTCAACACAAGTTAAGCTCAATATTCGTGGCATAATGTTGATCACCACAAAAACATATTTCGACTTTTCTTTGAAAAAAAAAAAAAAGCAAAAATCTTACAGTGAGGAAGTAAACCAGTCATTAAGCACTAAATACTGACTGTTCATAAATATAGACAAAAGACACGAACAATATGCTTTTTAACTTGATTCCAGTGTGATAAAATCACAATTTCTGTATAAAATTATGTCCAATTTTACTGCTTCGTTGCCAAGACGAGGTAACGCTGTAAACCTTAAATAATCCGTAAAAATTATGATTAAACTACTTTACAACTCAAATGATACACAAGTGTCAACAAAAGTAGAAAACTATTGCAAGTGATTTTTTAAAAACAACAAGATTCATATTTCTGCCTTTAAACCCTCCAAACATTGGCCTCATTCACTTCCATTGTGAGTGCCTCACTGTAACCTCGATTGTTGGAGGGACAAGTCCAAATTATTTGGTAATCAACATTATGCCACAAATGCTGTCAACAAAAACTTGTTTGGTAAGATCCGATCAAAAGACTATAAACTAATTAACTGGGACTAAAATAAAATCTTATTATTTTATACCCAGCAAGTAGGCTTATATCATATTATATGACTTGATCGAGTTATTTCTCATAAATCAATTTTGATCGATTTCCTTTGGACGTTTTCCATTTAACTGTGAATAATTTCTAATTTCACCAAAAGTCATATGTAGCAAAAATCAGGATTTGACAACACAATACAAGAGTTCAACACAATACAAGAGTTCAATTCAATACAAGAGACACTTTATTTTAAAATGTTTTTATTGAAAAAGTCAAGAAAATATACAAAAATAAAAAACACAAAGAGCTAAAATGACTGTTTAATCTTTCTGGCTGGGAACTGTCCAGTGCTGAATAGATTGAAAATGGTGATGAAACATTGTGACGCAATTCGAAAGTGAAATAGACACGGAGTTTTCCGTTACAGCAAACAGACTTTGACGCAAAATACTCTGTCCCAGATAGGCTAAATAAATAAATAAATAAATACATTCATAAATAAATACATAAATAAATAAATACATACATAAATTAATGACTAAATATTAAATAAATAAAAAAATACAATTACATGAACAAATAGAGTTCTGGGTGCTCATAACATTATGTCGGAGTTTTGCGTCAATATGAACTTCAGAGTGCGGAGAATCTCCTTCCTCATGATTTCCCATGCGCAGTAACTAAAACCCTGCACAGAAATGAACGACATTCAGCATAAGAATGTTTATAATAATATACCAAAAGACTAAAGTTATATTGTTTGGGGATTCAAGCGTACCTTTTCTTTCACAACTGTGGATATGAAATCAAAGTAAGCTTTGAGTGCAACATCTCTGCTGGGGAAATCCTGTGTCGCTTCAGACTTACTCATCACCTATTTTGGCAAACACACAGTAACATCAAAAAATAATGCTGACTGGCACGAGTGCAATTAGACGTTTTAAACAATCAAATTTGAGGAGTTTAGGCAACACTTACGCATTTGCTGTCCTCAATCTGGCGGTATATGATGTTTTGAAAGTCATCCAGCTTTTGCGCATTCCACTGGTCGGGAACACCATCATTCTCAAACAGTGTGCCAATATTCTGGAGTGTCAGGTAAATGGCTTTTTCGACACCAGTAACCTTAATCAAAAACAGTAAGTGTCGCATTACAGATGTTTAGTTTAATATTGATCACGGAACATTTGTGATCCAAAACTTTTCGTGCAAAAATGTTACCTGCTGTGTATTGTTGGACTGGAACACATATTGGGGAAAAGGAATGGAAACATGGTCCTTCAGGCATTGCAAAGGAAAAAGACCCCCCTAAAGCAAAATGTAAATTCGTTAGGTGGAATTATTTTTATTGAATAAATAAATAGCAACATTTCCTCACGTACCATCGTTTCTATAAGTGTGTATGACGTCTTCATTAAGTGCTTGTTGAGGATGCAGTTTGTTGGCAATGACCAAACCTGCGCAAAGCAGACAATAGTGCACAGCCAGGCCATAAGATGGTGATCCATTTTGACAGATGCCTGTATAAGGAGGCAAAGACCTTACTAGTTAAACTGATCTGTCCGATAAAGTTCAAACACAATTATAGGATATAGTAACCAAGTCATTAATAATCAGAAATGGATTGCTCACCTCGATGAATTGTCGGGTTTGCTTCACAAGTTGTGCTTTTCGTTATGTGAAAGACTCATAGTAGGACTACAGTTTATATACAACATGCTTGCACAGATAAAAAAGTGAAAGGGGTGATTTCACACTTATTCGCTACATCCGAATGGAAATGCCGGGACGATGGAAGAATTTCGTTTTCGAGACGTCTTAAACTCCTATTTGATACTTTCATTCAAGTGAATTCACAATGAAGACATTTTTCCTCTTGATTCATATTAAGTTGATTTTCATTAGATTTGTTATTAATAGGAAAAGATTTACATAGTATCTAATAGCCCAATGTATAAACGACAACACAGACAACAGAATAAGTAAGAATAAGATCCCAGAATAAGATCCCCATAGGAGGAGGCGTGACAGTTTCTGTGCACTAGGGCCCGCAAGATACAAGTTACCCCACTGGTTGTGTTTATATTTTACAATGACGATACTTTAATTTGACCAAAAATATATCAAGCATGAAATGTTTTCATTTAGGCTGCACATATCCAAGGTGCGTAAACTGCCATTTCAGTCAACAGAAGATGCTTATAATTGTATATTATAAAATCTTCCAAAATAGGGAGAGCATTACTGATTTGATCTTGGAGTGAACCTAATTTATCTTAATGGGAGTCAAGTGTAACTGTGTTCTGAGTTTATTATGGTATGTAATAAACTAATAACTATTTGTGGCATATGGTTGGTACCAAATGTCTGTGTGTTTGTGACAATGACAGAGCATTTTTCTTTTATTCCTGGTCTTGAGCCTAAAACCTCAAACCAGATTACAACCAAAAAAGCTTGCAGACTGTTTAAAACCTGCCACCATAGTTTATCAACATTTTTATTTTGTTATTTTGACTAAATTAAACTGTTTTTGATATGAGCATTTGTCTTAAGTTAGGTACCGTTAAGGTCACATAGACCATGGTGTAGTTCTGCGTAAAAAATGTTGCAGTTTCAAATGCTGATTAAAATGTGTTTTAGTTTTGAAAGCTGAGCAGAGAAAACACTGTGTGTCAAGTAGGCACAGGTGCAATGTGTGCATTTGTTGATACCAGATCTTAATTTCATCCCAACATAGAGCAGCTAACAAAGCTGAAATGCCATGTTACTATAAGTCTATAGCTTGAATTCATGAAGCCCCAGAACAAAATTTTTGTTTTATCTTTATCAGGTACACCTGATCATCTACTTATTCATGTGATTATCTAATCAGCCAATTGTGTGGCAGCAGTGTATTGTATAAAATCATGCCCTTATGGGTCAGGAGATTCAATTAATGTTCACGTTAGTTATCAGAATGGGGAATAATGTGATCTCAGTGATTTAGACCAAGCCATGATTTTTGGTGCCAGGTGGGACAAACAAGAATCACTAGATTGTGTAGAGATTGGTGCAAAAAAAAAAAAAAACAAACAACAACAAACAATGAGAGGCAGTTCTGTGGATGAAAACACCTTGTTGATGACAGAGGTCAACGGAGAATGGCCAGACTGGTTCGAGCTGACAGAAAGTCTACATTAGCTAAGATAACCCCTCTGTTCAATTGCATTGACCAGAATAGCATCTCAGAATGCACAACATGCTGAACATTGAAGCGGATGGGCTACAACAGCAGAAGACTAAGTTGGGTTCCACTTCTGTCAGCCAAGAACAGAAAGCTGAGGCTGCAGTGGGCCTACCATTTGTGTAGCTCAGCAGAAATCCAGATTTTTCACACCAGGCAATGTTCTTAGCTGAAAGCAGTGGTTCCCAGAGGGTCATTCTTTTGCTGTAATCCATCAGCCTCAATGTTCGATGTGTTGGATGTTCAGAAATGCTTTACTGCACAGCGTTGTTGTAACGCATGTTTATTTGGGTTACTGTCACCTTCCTGTCAGCTTGAACTGGTCTGGCCATTATGTCATTAACAATGCATTTTCGCCCACAGATCTGCTACTCGATGGATGTTTTTTGTTTTTCGAACAATTCTCTTTACAATCTTGAGACTGTTGTGCATGATAATCCGAGGAGATTAGCAGTTACAGAAATACTACAGAAATTCCACTTTAAGACATCAGTATCGGAGACAGTGAAAAGCCGTCTTAAGAATGATTATTCACTGGGGTTCATAAGTTTTGCCCTTGGTTGTGTGAATGTGTCATGGTCCTCTCATTCTGTTAGTCTGGGTTTTAGTCTGACAGGACCGTGGTATTATCTGCCCATGTCTGTCTTTGTTTGAGTGCTTGGTTTTGGTTATATTCCCTGCCACGCACTCTTCTGTCTGTTGCGTTTCATGTCGGGAGTGTTGTGTCTGGGTCCTGACTTCCTCTCTAGTTTGGTTCCGGTCTGTCTGTTAATGATGTGGGTGCATCGTGCTTATGTCATCTTTGCTGCATGTACTTGTGTCGATAAAATATGTCGGTCTTTGTGCCAGTCTATCGTGGCACGTTGCTCTCAATTTGAGCTGCGTGCCCGGGTCACCAGCTATCTTCATGTTTGTGCTGATGTTTGGTAATTTCAGTAAGGTGTTGGGTGTGTATGTGTGGCCGAACTCTCACACTTGTGTCTTCTCTCTTCTTGTGTGGTGACTGGCATGAATGTATTTCACCTCATTTTCTTGGTGATGTGCGCTCATGCCAATCGGATGTTTGCATTCTTGTGAGAACACGCGGCTTTGTTATAGTTTCTGTATCGCCGCATGCTTCTCTGTCTTACCTCACACCCCACCTCCTTGTTTGATCATTATTGTTTAATTAGTAGCACCTGCCCTACATTAACCCACTTGATTTTTCTCCCTATTTCAGTTTCCTTGTGTGTGCTGTCCAGTGCCAGTTCTTCTTGTTATCTAGTAAGTCATGTATGTATGTTCCAGTGCTCTTGTTGATCCTGTTTTCCAACCTGGTTCGGTTCGGTCCATTCGGTCCTGATTCCCATCATCCTCTGCCCCAGTTACTGGATTACTTTTTCTCCTACAGAGTGGTTTTTGTCCTCCCCTCTTGGGTGTCTGTGTTTGTTTATAAAATAAAGTTTTTTGTTTTTACTATTTGGGTCCTCATTTCTGCAAAATGTGACAGTATGTGCATGCAGGTTATAGTCTTCATGCCTGAACATTGTAGTTATTTCCATTTTCATTTTTCCATGCAAGAAGACCATGTCGGTAAAACACAGATCGTCATCCATGGTTTGTTTCTGGTGAAATACAGTGACTGCCATATTTTAAGCACATGGGTATAGTGAAGAGACCCCAGTGAAAATTAGAGGGAAGTGAAAGGGTGTGCATACAAATGATTACGAAATAAATGAAAATCACATGATCCTCCCTCCCTCAAGTTAAAAATAGCACACACTGAGTTAAGAGGAATTAAGCACTTTCCGTTGGTTTGCCCAGCCACCTGAAGTAGTAAATGTCCTACAAAGAAAAGCACAGACACAATCGCAAATTCAGACCTCTCAAAAGTGATGAAATAATCATTAGGATTGTTTTATGAATCATATACCATTTACAGTGAGGAGCTAATTTACTGCATTCACAAGCCAATGCTAAGCCTAAATGATTAGACATTTTAAATACAGGTAACCTTAGAATAACTTTAATTAAAATGTCATTAACAATCATAAGAACTCTTAATAGGTAATGCATGAATCCAATTTGAATTATATTTTTTCAAGGAAATAAGTTGACTCATTGTTTGTCATTTCAGTCATATAAAAGTGAATGCTGGAGTTGTAGAAACATATACAGGAACACATGCTCACGCTGAGATTCACTAGACATGTCATGCCCACCATATGCAAATCAAACGGACTTCTTTCGTATATTCAAATAAATTGAATTGAAAGTTCCCTTACAGTTTCAAACACTGCCACCAGGTGGCCGTTAAGATGACAAGTAAGTTGTTACTGATTTTTTTAATTATTATTAAAAAAAAAATAATAATTTTATCACAAGTACATTAGGTAACCTGAAACTATAAACCACGAGATTTAATAATGTAATATTTAAAAAGATTATCTCTAGAAATTGAGTGGAAAAACTCAATGGTAACACAGGTTTGATCGTTGAATTTCTATGACTTTCCCAGAATATTGTGATTTCTGCAAAGGATTTAAAAAAAATTCAGTCACACAGAGGAATCTACGTGCAATGAAATACTATAGAGCTGAGCACAGAAAAGAATAATATTTGACAATGACCAACACTTTCAATGGCCCAGAAATCGCTACTATAAATATATTATTCTAATGATCATAAACAGACCCAACACATTAAAACAGGAAAGACAGAGGGACACAGTGCAAAGATATATACTTACAAAAAGCAAAAATTAATGTAATGACGAAAATTCCCATAACCAAACTTCTAACTAAACCTATATCTATCCTAAATTCTTCTATGATAAGTCAACGTAATTTAAAGAGACTGAAAATAACTAAATGTTAGATTCCCTCATTTATAAAGTTATTTATTGTGGATTCCCTGAATGATGCATTTATTTCACGGCAGAATCTTTCAGATGGAGGTGGTGGAATAGGTTTCCCCAAACCAACTGTGTCCTTATTGCGGTGTATCAGCAACATCAAAGAGTGTTGCGGTAAAAATAGAGAAGAGGGATGTAAGGTGAGTGACGTTGATATAACCACAGAGTATACTTCTATCGGCAATACCAAAAATGTGTGTGTTTGTGATAACCACAGATCATTTCTCTTGAACTCATGGTCTCAAAATTCTAGTTTATTAATTGCTGGTTTTGTTTTCGGTCTGTGGTATTGAACCCGAGCACAGTCACTAAAGCTCTTAAAATCACTTCAAAATGCCATCATAGTTATTCAATATTTTGAAAAATATGGAGTTCAACCAGGTCTTCTGCAAAGTCATTAGTTAGTTAATAGGATGTTGGAATAA